>CADDIJ020000486.1:0-95480 GCA_902809745.2 Tetradesmus lagerheimii | reverse complement strand
GCTGCATAAACCGCTGCTTGCGGTTCTGGACGAGGCCACAAGCTCGCTGCCTGGCGAGGTGGCAGTGCAGCTGTATCAGCAGCTGCAGCAGGCTGGTGTTAGTTATGTGAGCGTGGGGCACAGCAGCAGCTTGCTGCAGGTGCATCAGCAGGTGCTGAGCATTGTAGCAGATGGTGCAGGGGGCTGGCAGTTGCAGTATGTACAGGACTCAGGTTAGGGCGTATGTTTGCAGTAGGTCCTGCCGCCCTTGGTGGGTCAAGTGGAGTTCTGGTTTACTGAACCTGTGCCCCCTTGGCCACCGGCAGAAGTCCAGTGACAAGTAGCGAGTTGGGCACAGCTTGCAGGGAGAAACACTCTTGAAATCAACGCGCTAGGCTAGCGCGCAGGTTTGCACATGCCTTGGAATGCTTTGATCATCACTGATGCACCATAGTTCTGCATACGCCTCAGTTTTTGCGGTTTGGCATGGAAAGTATGATGCTGCATGTTCCTGGTGGTCATGGTGCACGTGCATGGCACAGCGGCAGATGTTTGGACACATGTTTGGGCCAAGGCATGCAAGCCACGTCAGCATGCATCGAGCTTCCTCTGCTATGGCTTAAGGATTGTATTTGTTTGCAAAAAAATGACCTTGCGCAAATGTGAGCGTCTCCCCGTGGTGGGCTTGGTGACCACTGGAGTGAGAGAGTGGTTGACACTCTGAACGCTGCATCAAGGCTGTCAGTCAAGTATGATGGTGGTATAAATATTTTACAGTGTAATGAATTAACAATTTGGTCTCAGTCTCAGTCTGGTGTCACCGGAGTCACCGCGGTGCGGAGGTGCCCGCGGTTCCGCAGCTTGCGGAGCAGCGCCGCAAGACCCCGCAAGAGGGCTCAGGAACTGCGGCCGAGTGCGGAGCTATGTTATAACAGAATTCAAGCTAGAGGCTGCGGAACCTCTATTAGATGCATTGTATTAGCATTAGTATGGTTATTTATGTATTGTGCATAGCAGGATGGCCTCTGCGGGCAACCTAGACCTTAGCCAGTCAGATCAGTCCATGGACTGATGGCCATCACCCAGCAACCTCCCCAGAGGCCAGATCAGAGCAACGACATTCGAAAGTCTGAGTTTGAAACTGTTGGAACATCTCAGAACTCGTCTAAGCGCCCTGGAGCCAAGTGCAACCACTGCCAGCACGAGTTTGAACCCAAGGCAGCAACAGTAGACAAGTTGAAGCAGCACATTCTGAAAGAGTGCAAGGCAGTGCCTCAGGATGTAAGGCAGCACTGGTTGGGTGTGTTCTCCAGCAAGCAGGCCAGCAGCACAGCGGGAGAGCAGGCTGTGCTTACTGGTGTCAAGCGCAAGGCCCAGCACCAGCAGGACATCCGCAGGCATCTGGGCAGCAGGGACTGGGGCCTGACAGCGTCAGAGAAGGAGGGCGTGTCATTTGACCTGCTTCGGTTTGCTGTCACAGCCAACCTCGGCTTCCAGCAGTTCAACAATGTGCACCTGCACGCAGCTCTTGCTAAGCTGCGCCCACAGTACAGCTTGCCCTCCCCCACTGCATTCTCAAGGCTGCTTGATAGCGAGTACCTGGGGGTGATGGAGAAGCTCAGGGTGAAGATCAGCAACTCACAGAACCTCACGCTGTCTCTGGATGGCTGGACTGATGCTTGCAAGCGCTCCATCGTCGCATTTGTGCTTCTGTTCCCTGACAGAACCATGCGCTTGCTGGAATCACGAGAGCTTTCTCTCGACAGGCACACATGCATGGTGAATCTGCCGTCAATGACAATGGCCGCCTGCTCCTCTCATTGCTCAACACTGTCAACCTCTACTCACTGAATGCCCGCACACCCCCCAGCTCCCCTCACCAGCACATCACATGTGACAGGTCGCATGGCGGCACCAGGCGAGGCTCTTTGATTGATTACGTTATTGCTTCTGCTGAAATTGCTATGCCCTGCCAAGCTGCTGCCAGGCCAACAGCCACAGTAGGGCCGCATACTGTGGGTGCCACTGACCACCTGCCTGTGTTTGCCCGCGTTGTCAGGCCTGTGGTGCGCCGCCCTGCAAAACAGGTTGTGCTGCGCCTCAACGCACAGCCCAAGGATTTCAGGCTGCAGAATGGGGAGCAGTCAGCGGAACTCGAGGCATATCAGGATGCTCTGTTGCAGCTTGGTGCAGCCTACACATCCACGGTCACTGCTTTGCAGCAGCAGGCCTGTGCAGGCTCAACTACAGCAACTAGTGCAGTGCAGCAAGCGCATGAGCAGCTGCTGGCAGCCCTTCGTCATGCTGTTAACGCCAGTTTTGGCTACAAGAGGGTTTGGGTTGGCAAGTCCTTCCCATGGTGGACTCAGGAGCTCACGGATGCGGTGGATAACAGGAAGCAGGCTTACCTGCGCTTCAAAAACTCAGGGCTTGTAGCAGATTGGGCTGCTTACAAACAGCAGCAGAAGGCAACTGCGCAGCTGGTCAAAGCAGCAGAAAAGCAGTACAACGAGCAGTGTCAGCATGCCATCACTTCTGCATACACAAATCGCATGAATGATGACAGCCTGCTTGGAGAGAAAGACATGTGGCAGCTTGTGCGTCGTCTGTGCCCAAAGCATGTCAGCGAGGCAGTTTACAGCGTCATGCAGCATCCATCTGGGCATGTGGCATCTACCCCAGCTGAGAAAGCTGATGCTTTCAAGTGTCATTATGAGCGCATTGGCAGCCATGCAGCATTTGCTTCCTCCAACCCCCAATTTGACGCTGCACACATGTCCCAAGTCGCAGCCAATGTGCAACAGTACCTGCAAGACTCTGCTAACTCCCCTGCCACCCCGCTGGACCTGCCCATCACTGCCGCCGAAGTTTCCGACTGCCTGCAGAGGCTGCGCACTGGCAAGGCCGGCAACCCGGCTGAGGAGGGCATTGTCAATGAGCTACTCAAGTATGGAGGCAGCACGGCCGCAGATATGTTACTGCAGTACTGCAATCTGATGTGGCAGCTTGAGCAGGTGCACCAGGTGCCAGGCACAGTTGTGAACATGCCCAAGAAGGGTGACCGGACAGACCCCACCAACTACCGTGGTATCACCCTGCTTAGCGTGCTTTACAAGTTCTACACCAGCGTTCTCAACCAGCGCCTCATCAAGTTTGCAGAAGGCAAGTCACAGGCTGAGAGCACGACACAGCAACGGCAGCAGCAGCAGCAACAGCAGCAGCAACAGCAGGCGGCACAGCAGCAGCGCCAGCAGCAGCAGCAGCAGGCACGTCAGCAGCAACAGCAGCAACAGCAGCAGCAGCAGCAGCGTGTAACTGCTGCTACAGCAGCAGGAACGCCGCTGCTGCACGAGAGCCAGAACGGCTTCCGTCCCAAGCGCAGCTGTGCCGACCACCAGAGTGTGCTCAGCGAGGTGTTGGGTGGGAGGAAAGCTGAGGGGAAGGACTCTTATGTGCTGTTTGTTGACACCTATAAGGCTTTCCCAACAGTGTGGCTTGATGGTCTCTTTCAAAAGCTGTGGGACAAGGGCGTGCGTGGAAAGATGTTCCGTGTGCTCTACAACTTGTATCAGGGTGCACGTCGCGTGGTGTCTCACGAAGGTCATGTCACTGAGAGCTTCACATGTGACCTTGGTTTGCATGAGGGCGATGTTATTTCCCCCACACTGTACCTGTACTTCATTGATGATCTGCTGCATGAGGTGCATGCAAAGCACCCTGGAATCACCCTTATGGGCCCTTGTGACGAACCTGCTGGTCAGGTTGTGGCAGCCATGCAGGCTGATGACTTTGTTGCTGTGTGCGGATCTCTGGCTGAGGTTCAGGCTGTGGCTGCAACAGTTTATGAGTACAGTTGTAAGTGGCGGTTCAAGCTGAATAGCTTGAAGTCTGCTGTCATGCATGTCTCACCAGCTAGACAGCCCAGCCAGTTGGCTGATTCTGGCATTGTTTGGAACGGTGTGCCTGTGCATGTTGTATCAGAGTACTGCTACCTTGGCCTGTGGTTCAACAATGCCTGCAACTGGAATACGCACTTTGAGAATATGTTGGCAAAAGTGCATCGTGTGAAGGGTGGGCTCATGCCAGTCTGGAAGAGCCGGCTCATCAGCGTGGAAGTAAAGCGTATTATTTTGCTGACATGCATTCGCCCAATTGTTGAGTATGGCAGTGAGGTCTGGTTCCCGTCAACTGCAAGGCAACTGCAGCAAATTGACAAAGTGCAGACTGACATCATCAAATGCTCAATGCGTTGTGGCAAGGAGCGCCCTTGCACTTCAATTGTTCTGGCTGAATGGGGTGCGAAGCCGTTGCACATGTGGCTTCATCAGAGGGCAATGGAGTATTACTTCAGGGTTCAGCGTATGCAGAACTCTCGGTTGCCACGCCAGGTTTTTTCAGCTGAGTGGAAGCGCCCTAGTGGTGCTGTAGCGGCAACACCTTGGCATAAGTATGTGCAGAGTTTGCTGTGCAAGTATGGTGTGGATGTTGAGGCGGCGGCCGATCGCGCTAACGCGTGCAAGAATCATATTAACCGTCAGGTCAGGAAGCTGCATGCAGACAGAGTTGCTTGTGAATCACTGCAGCACTCTACTTTGAGTCGTTACATCACGCATGTGCACCCTACTCATGCTGATGCCATGCGTTTCAAAAGGGCTAGGCCATTCTTGTGTTCTGGTGCGCCAACACGTGGTATTGAGTTGCTGATGCGTGTCCGAATGGGTTGTCTTTGTGTGCATGAGCGTACCAGTCATTATGGGGGTAGCAGAGCAGATTCTAACACAACATGTCCTGCTTGTGGTCAGGGTGTTGAGTCTTTGTCACATCTGATGTTTGATTGTCCTGCCACTTCTGCTCAGAGAGATACTATGTTTGATGAGATTCGGTCTGTTTTGCGAGATGTACGTGGTGGCGCTGAAAAATTGCGCAATGTGCTGTCATTGACTGATGCATCCACCAAGTTGTTGCGTTTTATTTCTGATGATGTTTGGGGTAGTAGGGGTGTGTGTCGGGTGATATCTAGGAGCATTGCTGAGTATCTTGTCCAAGCTTGGGATGTGCGTAATAATTGCAAACACAATGGAGCAGTGCTCCCTCTTTTTTCCGCTCCTGAGGGGCGCGGGGCCGATGGCGTTGATGCTATGGCTTAATGGGTAACATGATGATGATGATGACAGGCACACATGAGCTAGAGCGGCTGGAACAGGAGCAGCCACCAGAGGAGGCGCGGTCCAGCTGGCGTGCAGCGCTGCTGTGGTCCATGGGCGTGGATAATGGGCAGGACCTGCTCAACCCCGCTTACCAGGAGGCCATTATGGGCCCCAGGTTGCGCACTGTCGCAGCACCTGCAGCCGGTGTTAACCCCCGTACCCTGGCTGCACAGTTCCTGGCACAGCAGCAGCAGCAGGCCCTGCAGCAGCAACAGCAGCAGCAGGTCCTGCAGCAGCAGCAGTTGCTGCAGCAGCAGCAGTTGCTGCAGCAGCAATTGCTGCAGCAGCAGGGCCTGCTGCCAGTGATGAACCCCCTGACACAGACAGTGCTGCAGCAGCAGCAGTTGGCACGACTGCAGCAGCAGAACCAGCAGCAGTAGGAGTGGAGTGCAGCAGCAGAACCAGCAGCAGTAGGAGTGGTGAACAGGTGTCTGTGATGCAGAAACATGCATGTTTGATGTTTATTTCTTTGTTAGTGGCAAGTTCAGGTGATTAACGAGCTGTTTTATGTGTAATTGTGCAGCAAAATCACTCCGCAGTCACTCCGCAAGTGCCGCAGGGCTCCGCAAACCCCGCAAAACAGGCCCCGCAACCCGCAAAGGCCAAATGAGCTCCGCGGTGACTCCAATGGTCTGGAGTAATCTGGCGTGATGGCAGTGGGACCAAACATTTTGCATCGCCATTCGCCAAGCGCCCAAGCGTCAACGTTCTATGTAAGGCATTCATCACCCACATGAATCTACCAGATGTCAACGCGCACTGTTCATGCACCTGTGTTTACAGCGACGAACATCAGGCTCCCGGTACCTGCAATCCTCTGTACCTCTTGTATCCGTCGATAGTCTCGCTTTTACCAGCTCACGTATACATTAAGTTTGTCAACGTAGTCGTTTTGGTTGTTGATCACGAGCCATGGAGGCCGCTTGGAGCCTTGATGCAGCAGCAGGCTCGAGCCGAGGGGGCATTGCTGGATTTGAGGTTGCGGCAGCCACGGCCATCTGCGCTGTCCTGCTTGTGTTCCTGGTCACGATCAGAAGGTGCGCTTTGACGCGTTTTGGGCACGCCATGCTGTCGATGCATCATCGATCAAGGGCAGGCACGGGCAATTGCCCATGTGGCAGTTGCAACTGCCACAATGATGATGACTGTGCAACTGCATGCATTTGTCAGCATGACAGCGGTACAGCCACTCATTATCTTCCAGTATGTATGACATCCTGCAGCACTCACTCAGGTCACCTTCTGCGTGTTGTACTGTGTCGACCTGCTTGCAGGAAGAACACATATGACATAGACCGCATCCCAGGCCCCTGGAAGCATGCATGGCCCATTGTGGGTAACATGCTAGAATGCCTGCGCCCAGACTTCCACAGGGTGCTGCTGGGCTGGTCAGACAAGTACGGCGGCATTGTGCGCGCTCAGTTCCTGCACCAGCCCGCGCTGATTGTCACCGACCCTGCAGCACTCGCAGCCATCATGGGTCGTGACGAGGGTGCCATGGACAAGGCAGCGCTCGCGTACGCGCCCATCAACCGCATGTGCACGCCGCACGGTGATGCCAACCTGCTGACGTCAGCGGCTGATGACAGCTGGAAGGCCGTCAGGAAGGCAGTGGCCGTCAGCTTCAGCATGCAGGTGCGCGGGGGGTGACCAGGTTGACCAGGGCGACCAAGTTGACTGGGTTGACCAGCTGCACTGCAGTGCACTGTGTTGCCAGTACTAGCAAACAGATACTAAGACATCAAGTTGACCATTGGTACTCAACAGTAGTAGCAGTGTAGCAGCTGTTACTGGAGTTGTGCAGCATTGTCTGGCTGCCAATGCGCGTCTAACACTGTGCCAGCAGCCCAGCAGCTGCACACCATCCATTACCACAGCGTTCGCAGTGCGCTGCTGTTGTGTTCTCTGCTGACAGCCTCACCACCTGCTGCTGCTGCTGCTGGTTCCCGCAGAACATCAGGAAGAAGTTTCCGCTGGTGCTGGGGCGCACCAACCAGCTGTGTGAGCGCCTGGCAGCAGCAGGGCCAGGCGCGGCCATTGACGTGGACCAGGCGGCACTGCGCGTCACCCTCGACGTCATCGGACTGGTGCGTTGCGCAACAGCGCTTTCACGTGGTAGTTTAGATCTTTTTGATGTTAATGTGTTGCCAAAGCATGCCAAATGTTCTTTGCTGATTTCGTTGCAGATGGACTGCATGCAACATAGCTTCGCTAGGTTTAGCTCATGCCTTGTTGCGGAGGGCTTCAGCGGCTGGTATCACTGACAGAATCCTGCAACGGAACGGCAATTGACCCATTGCCCTGTCTGTTCTGCTGCTGCTGCCCTTCCCTGCAGGCTGGCTTTGGTCACGACTACGCCAGTGTGAGCCAGGACACCCCAGCCTACGACCACCTGCTGCGGGTGCTGCCGCGCTGCTTCACGGAGGTCATGCTGCGCATCACCAACCCGCTGCGCCCGCTGCTGCCGGCCCTGTTTAAGAACGGCGCCAAGGGCTGCGGCGCCTTTGCCGCCTTCCAGGCAGAGATGGACGCGCTGCTGAGCCACATGGAGGCCAAGGGCCCCCCCGCAGAGGACGACAGCGACATCGGCAGCCAGCTGCTGCGCGCCATGCAGCAGTCCAACGGCGCCATCAGCCGGCAGCGCGTGCTCAGCGAGATCAGCATGCTGTTTGTGGAGGGCTTTGAGACCACGGGGCACACCACCAGCTGGACGCTGTTCAACATCGCCAGCGTGCCCGGGGTGCAGGCCAAGATTGCTGCTGAGCTGGACGGGCTGGGGCTGCTGGCCAAGCCCGGCTACGGCCCACCTCGCGAGATGGAGTGGGAGGACCTCAAGCGGCTGCCCTTCCTCACAGCCTGCGCCAAGGAGGCCATGCGCATGCTGCCCGTGGTGAGCGTCATGGCGCGTGTTGCAGGACGCGATGGCATGACGGTGGGGCCCTACCGCGTGCCGCAGGGCACGCTTGTCGCCACGCCGCTGTTTGCCATCCACAACACGGTGCACAACTGGGACCAGCCTGAGCAGTACAGGCCTGAGCGCTGGCTGGGCGTGCCCACAGAGACCTACGTGTTCAACAGCAGGGACGGCGCAGCAGCAGGTGCTGGCGAGGGTGCTGCAGCCGCTGCAGCCAGCAGCAAGCGCGGCATCAGCTTCATGCCCTTCAGTGAGGGCCCCCGCAACTGCGTTGGCCAGTCCCTTGCCAAGATGGAGGTGCTGTGCCTGCTGGCCAAGCTGTGCGCCAACTTCAGCATCAGCCTGGCTCCCGAGATGGGCGGCCGCGATGGCGTGCGCAGCCGCGAGAGCACGCACCTCACGCTGCAGACTGCAGGCACGCGCGGCATCCGCTGCCACCTGCAGCCCAGGGCAGCAGCACTGTAGGCACTGCCACCACACCGCCAGCAGCAGCAGCAGCGCAGTGTAATACTATCAGGCTGATCTCTTGGTGCAGTTGTACACAGTGTCAATGGAGGTGTGGAGGGTCATATGGATGAGTAGATTTGTGCAGTTCAGTGAGTGTCCTTTGTCTGTTTGCAGTTTTGCTAGCATAGCATTCCACTTGCAGCGTCATTCGTGCACACAATGCTGTGGATAACACTGGATCTGTAGCACACGGCAACTCATGGCTGGTTGTACCAGTGCACACAGGGTTATTGGGATTGAGATGGTGGCATACTGCCCATACTACAAATGCCAGCAGGCATGATGGAACTGCAGCTTGCACGTTTTGTGGTTATCAGGCATGCAACAACAGATGTGGACGTTGAACTTGGGACATTGGCAGCAGTGTTTGGCCTTCTGAGGCGTCTGTGCGCTGTGCAGCGCCTGGTCATTACGGTCGGCCCTTTTGTGCAGAAGGCACCATAGATAGATATCACATGTGCTGTACAGCTTGCATCTTCAGTCCCAACATTGCATGTCACATGTAGTACAGCATTTGTACAGGAGTGGCAGGGCATGTGCGTGTGTACAGCGTGGTTTCACAACAAGTGGGTTGACTTTATGGGTGTCAACCAGTCATACCAGCCCTGATCATTCGGCGGTTGTACTGTGCGGTCTCTGCATAGCTGCGCCAAGTTGCATGGTCGTGTGTACAGCCAGTCGGTGTGGCTTGTTTGCGTTGAGTCGCATTTGTCGCCAGCTGCTTCAGGGAGCTTTGCAGCCGGCTGTGAGGCGCCTCAAGCCCTGGATGGTCCATGGTTGTAGCACTGGTGGGGCTACTTGAGGTTGTTGCACCAGCTTACAGTCTCTGTGAGGTGCTTTTGTTTGAGTTGGGGATTGCTGTGCGGCTGTGCGGCCCAGAGGTTTCAGCGAGCACTGTGCACCGTCCAGCAACTTGGCCGTTGTGGCTCAAGCAAGGGAGTTGCTGGCTTGCCCTTTCTGGTTGACGTACTACGTGGCACGGTTGTTTCGTAGCATCCCACTGCTTGCATGCTACTAAGTGTTGCGCACTCATCTCAGTTGTGTCAGTACACCACACACTGCGACACGCTCTGTGGCCATTGCCTGTTTGTTGGCTTGCACAGCAATGTGCTTCAGGTTGTTGCGTTTGTGCGCTGCACAGCAATGTGCAAGACTCCCAGGTTGTTGGCATGCAGCTGTGGTTTTGTTGCAACAGCAGACATGCAGCTAGTTGCCACAGGACGTGTCGTCCTTTACTTTTGCTTATGCCCACTGTGCCTGTTGCCAGCCGTCTGCTTTACGACCATCCACTCGACAGGCTGCTTTTGCTCTTGAGCGAGCATCAAGTGATGTCTATCATATGATTACTCAGTCGCCTGGATGGAGAATTGCACTCTGACATGCCAGTCATTGACCAGCAGTTGACCAGAAGTTGACTAGTCTCAGTCGGTGGTGCGTGAGCACACCATCCGACGAGTCGTTGCTGTATGCTTGTTACATATGTGCGCTCATTCGATCGCGAGCTGCAGGGTTTAGACCCTCGGATTTGAAAATACTCAAGTCAGTGCTGCTGTAACTTACGACGGACGAAGTGCTGCACTGTGGCACGGTCACTCAGTGAGCTGTTGTTGGATCAAGGGGTACTCTAGAGAGATCTGTGCAACCTGTTGTGACCGTTCGTACACATCAGTCGTTGCATGTTGGAAACTCCCAGGCCAAACGAAGTTGAGAGGTTGCGCTTGACTGTCAAGCATGCTTGAGGCGGCTGGACGGCATCATGGTGTTCAACAATAGTATTGTAAGGGTCCCTCAACCGTTGAGGGACTGAGTCATGGACGGACAGCCCACAGCTAGCGCCAACATTGGTTACAAAGACGGCCCGTCTGCACAGGGTGCACTGCACACCAGCACTGCCAACTCGGCCTAGCATGTAGAGAGACGTGACATCAATATAGCTCACCAGCGACACGCCAAATGCCACCATGGCTGCGGCAGTTTTCTCAACTCATGCTCGGCCAAGTGCACAGCACACATCACAGAACTAGTGCGCTGCAGTGGCACCAGCACACTATGTGGTGGCACGCTAGAAGCACTTCAACTTCAAGCAGGTTGTATGCCTTCACTCATCGTCAAAGTCCAGCATGCACTCATCATCACCGTCGCCACCACCATCATCATCCTGCTGCTGCTGCTGCTCTTGCTGTGGCGGTTCTGGCGCTGCAGCTGCAGCCGCAGGTGCTACTGGTTTGCTGCCCTTCGCACCCTGCTGTGCCGCTGCACCCGCTGCCGCTGCCGCTTTTGCAGCCGCAGGCGCCTGCGCTTGCTGCTTCCCTGCACCTGCCGCCTTTCCCTTTGCCCCTGCTGCAGCAGCCTTACCAGCACCAGCAGCAGCACCAGCTTTAGCAGCAGCACTGCTGCCGCCAGCACCAGCAGCAGCAACTGCAGCCTTGTTATCCTTGTCCCCGGCTGCCGTGCCCCCACCAGCTGCCGCTGCTGCTGCCACGCGCGCCTTCTGCCGGTTTGCAAGCCTCTCCAGGAACAAGTTCAGCACATCGCGTACAGGCTGGAACACCGGCACTGTGCATTCCTTGCTGGTGGCGTACTTAAGCAGCTCCCGCCAGTGGCGCTCAGCCACCTTTTCGAGCGCTGCTTCTAGGATGTTGGGAGGCAGCTGCAGCAGCACTGGGTAGGAAGCTGGCGCGGCTTTCTCGCAGCAGATGATGAAGCCCTGCCACTGCTTCTCGTTGGTCCAGATCTGCAGCACAAAACAAAAAAATATGATAAGCACCAGAGTAAGACACAGTCAAGGAGTGCAAGCACGCCGTTGAACAGGCACAATGCACGAGCGCTGCCGTTGCTTCATGCGTCCAGATCTGCCAAGGACAAGGCATCAGACGACACAGAATGAGGCAGCAGCCAGGCATCATCAGAGTCTGCCAGGCAATCCCCTGCCACAACAACATCACCTGGCTGACCAACCACCACCCACCTGCTTGGTGATGACAATGAAATTAGCAGCAGGCAGGCATATCTTATTCCCGCAATCCCCTGCAACATCACCTGACTCTGCTAAATCGAAGCACGCACCAGCTTTGTGATGAGCCGCTTGAGCAGCGCTATGTTACACAGCAGCCAGGCATTTCTCACTCTGCAAGATCCTGCGATGATGACATCATCTGATTCTGCTAAATGACAGCACCCACCTGCTTTGTGATGAGCCTCTTAAGCAGCTCCATGCAGAATATCTTATTCCAACATCTCTTGATTGGGCCATCCTCTGCCATTCTTACATTAGTTGACACTAAATCGAAGCACGCACCTGCTTTGTGATGAGCCTCTTGAGCAGCTCCATGACTGTGTCGGTGAGCTTGGGGCTGATCTGCAGCGCGCTGATCACCGTGCGCATGAACAGCTGCGGCAGCGGGCTCAGCGTCTCTAGCCGGCGGATCGCCTGCAGCAGCAGCAGCAGCAGCAGCACATTACATTTGCTAAAAAGTTTTGATGTAATCGTCCTACTTGCTGATCACCGTGCGCATGAACAGCTGCAGCAGCGGGCTCAGCGTCTCAAGCCGGCGAATCGCCTACGGCAGCAGCAGCAGCACATTGCAGTTGCTGAGATGTGATCGTCCTATTTGCTGATCACCGTGCGCATGAACAGCTGTGGCAGCGGGCTCAGCGTCTCAAGGCGCCGGATCGCCTGCAGCAGCAGCAGCGCATTGCAGTTGCTGGATCATTTCGAGTGTGGTCGACGTACTACCAGAACATATCAATTCAGCATCGAAGCTCTTTGAGAGGCACTTGCCGCAGTCCAGCCTGTTTAAAGCAAGACACAACCCTTGCTTTGAACCTGACAATGTCACAGAAAACCAGCAGCAGAAAGCACACCCTCACCTCACCACCACAGCAACAGGGAACACCTCGGGCGCATGCAACGACAGCCTGAGCTGTACGCCGCCAGTAGCTGTAGCTAGGCACACAACAATATGCTTTTTCAGGTCCGCTGTTCCTCACATGCACCACCACAGCCACCGGGAACACCTCGGGAGCATGCAGCGCCACATCCAGCGCCGCCGTCTGTAATCGCCCCATTTGCAGAACATATCCGTTCCAGCGTCAAAGCTCTTTAGGAGGCACCTGCCGCAGTTGACGTAAGCCACAAACCCTGACAATGTCGCAACAAATTCCACCAGCAGCAGCCAGCACCCCCCTCACCTGCACCACCACAGTCACCGGGAACACCTCGGGAGCATGCAGCGCCACATCCAGCGCCGCCATCTGTAATCGCCCCATTTGCAGAACATATCCATTCCAGCGTCAAAGCTCTTTAGGAGGCACCTGCCGCAGTTGACGTAAGCAACAAACCCTGACAATGTCACAACAAATTCCACCAGCAGCAGCCAGCACCCCCCTTACCTGCACCACCACAGCCACTGGGAACACCTCGGGAGCATGCAGCGCCACATCCAGCGCCGCCGTCTGCTGCTTCGTCGTCACGCGCAGCGACGGCGTGCTGCGGATCTGATGCAGCGCAACCAGCAGCTCAGTCGGCTTGAAATGCGCTGCCACATCCGCCCCCGCAACAGCATGCGTCAGCCGCCGGTATAATAACCGCAGCTGCGGCTTCGACAGCTGCGCTACTAGCTGCGGCAGTAGCCGGATCACGTCTGCCTTTAGCATTGCGACCGTCACAGGTGCCAGCAGCCGCACATCCTTGCTGGTAGTGAAGTTGGCAATGCAAGCTTCGACAAGCTGCTTCGGTGGTAGTGCATTGTCGGTTAGGGCTTGCAGCATGGTCAGCAGCAGCTCGCGGGAGTTGTCCGGTGGGTTGCGGATGAGCGGCAGCAGCTGCGGGCTGTCGGGGCCGACTGCACGTGCCAGACTGGCAGCGTAACGGTCCATGCCTGCTCGCGCAGCAGTGCCTGCAGGAGCAAAGATAGAGGGCGGCGGCCTTGACTGAATGGCATTCTGAGCTACGCGAGGCGGGTTTACAGTGAACACCCAGAGGGTGTGTGTGTGTTTGTGTGACGATGTATGGCGTTGATATCTGCTTTCCGTTAAAGGCAGGCGATGGAAGGTGCGCTGCGAAGGCTGCGAATGGAGCAAACCTATTGGGACAGTGAAGGCATATGCATGACAGGGAAAGCTTTGGAAGTAACCATGTAACATCTCGTACATGTGTGGCGCCACACCTACACCAAACCAATGTGCTGGGAGATCAACAAGTCAGTGCACAAGCACAAGAATCAGCTTCAAACAGCATAAGCACCAGCACTTTTTTTTAACCCTACCTGCTTTGCCGTATGTGTCCAGCAGCACGCCCATCAGCTCAGGTCTGCTGGCACACAGCGACATGAACAGCATGCAGTGCTGCGCAGCAACCTCCACATCAAGCTCAGGCTCTTCATCTTCCTGCTGCTGCTGCTGCTGTGGGTCTTCAGGTGAAACTCCACCTTCCTGCTTCACCGCCACCTGCTGCTGCTGATCATCTTGCTGCTCTTGTTTGACCGGAACACCGCTGGTGTTCGGCTGCGCCTCTACATGCTGCTGCTGCTGCTGATGATGATCATCCCCTGCTGCACCACCAGCTGCATCATTCGCCTGCTGCTGCTGCTCCTCCTGCTTCACAGCTAGCAGCTTCCGTGGCTCTAATAACAGCAGCAGCTGCGCACGCGCAAACTCCACAATCTCATCTGCAAAGCTCTCCCAGCTCATCAGCTGACTCACAAGCAGCCGCACAGCATGCTCACGCATCGCAGCTTTATCCGACACACTCGCATCGAGCACGAGCCGCAGCAGCTGCTGCCGCATTGGCGGCCGGCCCTCTATCAAGGCATGCACGCAGTCTAATGCAAGCACAGACCACACAGCTCCCTGCTCCATGAGTTGCAGTAAGAAGTGTAGTGTGGCCGTCAGTGGCAGCACAGGAGCGTCCTGCAGCAGCCGCTGTATGGCTGGGCCGCTACTGGGTAGCTGCTGCTGCAACCCCCCTAGCACTGACAGCAGTACTGACTCATACTGAGTCCCTGACAAGTCCTGTGCCGCATCACTGCTGCTGCTGCTGCTGCTCTTGTTAGCGCTACTGGTGCCTCTGCTGTTGCTGTGCTGTCCTGCCTGCTGCATGTCTAGCTGCTGCTGCTGCTGCGCATGGGTGGCTGAGCTGTCATCCCCTTCTGCTGCTGCTTCCTGCATGTCTACATCTACTCCATCGCCGTCCTGCTCGCCACTCGCTGGTGGCGGCTGCTGCTGCTGCTGCTGGGGTGCCTGATTAACATCTGCAGCTTGTGCCTCTTCCTCAACACCCTCCATGTCTGCTGCTGCCGCTGCTGCCGCTGCAGCTAGATCATCCCCTGCTACTGCTGCTCCTTCGTCTGCTGCTGCTGCTGCTGGCGCACTGCCACCTACCTTCTGTGCCGCCAGCGCTGCAGCAAGTGCATACAGCCAGCGCACCACCAACAGATGGCCCCTGTTTGCGTTGTAATCCCCATCCCCCAGCACATGCTGCAGCATTAGGTCAGACAAGCCATCGGCTTGCGGCGCTTGGCTCACAAGCCTACTCAGCAGAAGCTCACGGAAATTCCTGATTGGCTTGTTCTTGGTAGCTCCTAGGATCCGCTGCACAGCAGACTGCCGGAGCTGCTGCATCTGCTTTTGACTAAGGGAAGCTGGCAAGGGACTTGGCAGCTGTGGCGCAGCAGCAGCAGCAGCTGCAGGACCTGGGGAGGTTGCGGCAGCAGCAGCAGTAGCAGCGGCTGCGGCAGCACCTGCTACTGCTGCTCGTCGCCGCGGGTCGACCAGCTGCTGCTGCTGCTGTTGCTGCGCTGCTGCTGCTGCCAGCACTGCTGCCGCTGCTGCAGATTCTGGCGGCTCCTGCTGCTGCTGCTGCTGGGGGCCAGCTGCTGCTGCTGCATCTGCAGGCGTAGCTGCTGCTGTAGGGCCTGGCGCTCCTATGATCGGCATTGCTGCTGCTGCTGCTGCGTCTGCATCTGCTGCTGGCTTTGGCGGCAGGTTGTTCATCCAGCGCAGCACGAGCTCAGCAAGCACCTCCGGCGAGATCTGGCTGATGATGGTCTGCAACAGAGCAGCAGCAGCAGCAGCAAACAAAGCAGCTAGACATAAGTACGCAGAGAAAGTTGAAGCACCAGCTCAGCAAGCACCTCAGGGGAGATCTGGCTGATGATGGTCTGCAGTGAACAGCAACAGAACAGAAAGCAGCTGGTGATGAGTGGGCAGAGGAAGTTGGAGCTTTGGCTTATACAACAGACAGCAGGGACAAGAATACAAATCAACGATAAATCCTCATCCCGTACGCCAACCCGGCCTGCTGATCTATGCATCAACAAATCCACGAGGATGTGTGTTTGCTGATGCATTGCAGCGAAACTATAATGTCTGTAGCGTGTTACTCCATGCTGGAAGTAATATGGTGCTGCCCTAGACCCATTACAATATGGTGCTGGTGCTGCCCTAGACCCATTACAACCTTTGTGAACACACCGCACACACTTGAATTCAGCAGCCCTGCCCCTCAACTTGTTGTTCAGAGGGTTCTGCTCACCTCCACTGCTGTGTGCTGCTGGTGCCATACCCATGTAAGCACGCTGCAACCTTTCAGTAGCTCTGATGCTCCCCTGCCTGCCCAATCCTCGCTCACCTCCACTGCTGTGTGCTGCTGGTGCTCAACGTTCTGCACTGCTGTAACCCATACTTGAATATCTATCCTACATAACTTTCCGCCCCGATACTAGCCTTGCTGTTAGCTCACCCCCAATGCTGTGTGCTGCTGGTGCTCCACCATACCCCTTGACCCAAAGCCCTAGGCCCACTACGACCGTTTCTATTCAGCAACCCTGCCCCTCAACTTGTCCAAGCCAACTTGTTTGAGCGCTGCTCACCTCCGCTGCTGTGTGCTGCTGGCGCTCAACGTTCAGTGCACTGCTGACACCCATACTTGAATATCTATCCTGCTTTTACATAACCTTTCCTCCCTGACAGTAGCTTTGCTGTTGGCTCACCTCCACTGCTGTGTGCTGCTGGTGCTCCACCATACCCCTTGACCCAAAGCCCTAGACCCACTACAAACATTTCTATTCAGCAACCCTGCCCGTCAACTTGTCCAAGCCAACTTGTTTGAGCTCTGCTCACCTCCACTGCTGTGTGCTGCTGGTGCCATACCCAATGCAAAGACAACTGCTACCCATGTAAGCACGCTGCAACCTTTCAGTGGCTCTGATGCGCCACTGCCTGCCCAATCCTCGCTCACCTCCACTGCTTTGTGCTGCTGGTGCTCCACCATAACACTTGACACAATACAGCCCTCACACGACAAACAGATCAAGCCAGCAGCCCTGCCCCTGAATGTGTCCAAGCTCCGCTCACCTCCACTGCCAAGCTCTGCTCACCTCCACTGCTGTGTGCTGCTGGTGCTCCACCATACCCGTTGACCCAAAGCCCTGGACCCACTACAACCTCACTACAACCTTGCCCCTCAACTTGTCCAGGTCAACATGTTTGAGCTCTGCTCACCTCCACTGCTGTGTGTTGCTGGTGCTCCACAAGCACTTCCAGCACCCGCTGCACATCACTCGTAGGATCCGCTGACCGCGCAATGCCCCCAGGCAGCAGCATCGACAGCACATCGCCACCCTGCTGCTGCTGCTGCTGCAGCGGCGTGGGGGTGGGGGTGCGTGCCGGGGTGTTGGCTGCTGATGATTCGGCTCCTGCTGGGGTGGCTGAGCGGGGCACTTTTGCATCAGGGCCGCCTTGTTCAACTGCCCGGCGCTTCTCTGCTGCGCGCTCAGTGGCACGCACCCTGCCAGGGACGCAGCAAAGAAACCAGTATGAAAAGATTGCAGGACACCAGATTGCGTGCAGCAAAGTGCAGTACTCAGATGTCTAGTTGGGGCCCCCGCCACCATGGCTGGACATGCTGGAAACAAAGAGACCAAACAAGAGTGTCAGCGTCATCATGCACATTTGCTGCGCCGAATATCTGTGCACAACATCAGGTGATTCACTCTGTGTACACTCTGCCATTGCTTGGGCGGTGCGCAGATGTTCACCAGAGATGCTCTTACTTGCAGGAGGCAATCGGATCACACAGTGCAGCTGCCCTGAGATCAAAGCTCACTGTCTTGTGTACAGAGCAACGCGTCGACTTCCACACATACCGACCCTGACCAAATACATACACGCCAGCATCATGCTTATCGTCAGTTGCAGCCGCCACACATGCTTGTGACAACCCTGCCTGCTGCTCTCCGTTAACCCCGCTCCCTGACAAGAGCGTAAAAACTTGTAACTTGTGACCTCACATGTCACCTCGCAGCCCCACCTGGCTGCCGCGCGCTCAATATGCCTCAACGCAGAATCAGCAACTGCATCCGCGCCAATCGCGCGCAGCGCTGCGTCCAGCTTGCGCTGCCACGGCTTGCTCGCGTCGCTGTTGCTGCGCATGATGCGAGCCAGCATGTCTTTCAGCGCAGCGCCGCAACTCGCGGCAATGCAGGACTGGCCGTCGCCTGGTACTGGCACTTTAAAGATCGCCTGCAGCAGATTAAGCAGCAGTTTGAAAAGCAATATGATCGTGCGGCTGGCTACGGCTATTGCTGGCACTAGCGCTTTGAAAATCGCCTGCAGCAGCTTGATTGACAGCAGTACACACGCAGGTGTTGATCCGCGTTGTTGCTGCAGCTACAGCAGAACATAGGGCACCGCAGAGCCAAACCGCTGCTGTTGTCGTATGTCTCCTGCACTCCTGCTGCTGCCGCTGAAGCTCGATTCTCCTTCATCCAACTGACTCTGACGCTGCAGCCTGTCAGCTGAAACACATTACGTCCGTACACTATCAGATGACTGACTCTAGCCCCAAGCACATGCCGAAACATACTACGTTTGTACATACACTATCAGATGACTGGTGCTCGCCACACATGCAACATTTTCGAAAAAGAAAAACGCACCTTAGTTGCCAATGCCAGCAGCCCTGGCAGCGCCTGGCTCATGAGCTGCCCCCGCTGCATGGCCACTGCCCCCAACGCCTTGATTGCGGCGATCACTACGGGCCCCGGCTGCTGCGTTACATTCGGCTCTTTCAAAATCTCTGACAGCTGGCGGATGAGGCCCTCTGCTGCTGCAGCAAGCTCCGCGGCTGCAGGAAAGCGCGCTGCTTCTGCTGATGTGTACAGGAAGACTGCTTGCTCAGATATCTTGATGCCTGCCATGCGGATTGCAACCTCAGCTGCTGGGTTGCTGGCGACGCTGCTGAGCGATGCTTGCAGCTGCTGTACTGCTGCCCATGCAGCGTCACATGCTGCATCACCCTGCAAGAACAAACACCACAGAAGTGAGGGCAGCTGGAGCATCTTTGAATGAATAACTTTGGGTCCATGGCATTGGCATAACAATGATGACACAGATCATGAGAGCAATGTGCTGCTGGCGTGTAACAATAACGGCTGGCTTGCTTTGCACATGCTAGTCGCATTCATATGTGTCCTGCAAGCACTTGCAGGGGCTTAAGCTAACGCTGCCACATATGCGTGCATCCCTTGATGCCGCAATTGCTGCTGCACACTGTGCAGCGCACCAGCAACAGCTTACTAGCCGCCCTGTTCCATACACAACACTTGAAACACAAGACATTCCAGCCCCACCTGTGGTGACCGCGCTCGCAACACAAAGCCTGCCTGCAGGACGCCATGTGCTGCTACTGCTGCCTGCCGTGCCACCTGCACTTGCTCATCACTCAGTAGTGCAGAGAGGCATGCTGCTGTCCCACTCAGCACTGCTGATGTTGGCCGCGCAACTACTGCTGCTGACAAGAGGTCCAGGAGCTGACGCCGTACTGACGCTGCCTTATCAACCTGCAGCACGGATGCGATTTCAACAACAAGGCGTATAAGGAAGGCAAGGCATGGAGTGTCGAAGACATCGTGCAGAGCACTAGCAACAGAGGCTGCAGCATATCAGGGCAGTCCTAGATATAGTGGGTTCCAGGCAAGGGCGCTAAACAGATCCAGCAGCACGCTTTGTTATGCACAGCTGCGGGTGCTGATGCAGATGCAAAACCCACTGACGGAGGCACTTGCTTGTGCGAACACTGCACCCGCAAGCATATGTGACATACTGAGAGCATGCAACATCTGCAGAAACTGCGGCCTTTACTTCTCAGCTCCATTTGCTCAGGCCGCTGACCTGGAACTCGACGAGCTCCAAGATAAACGTATCCAGCAGCGCAGGATCACTTTTGACAAGCAGCTCGTGCAGCTGGCTCAAGTGCTGCACCTGCAGGGCAGCAGCAGCAGGAACATAGCAGAGAGCAGCAGCACCACCGTTCAAATCATGCAAGGCAACTGCTACGAGCCACTGGCGAATGAGAGGCTTCTTATACCTTCTGCTGTGCCTTTGTGGCAAGCTTGGCGTTGTTCAAGGCCTCCACGGCCTGCTCACTCGCCATTTTTTATCGCCTGCTGCGCGCTACTGCCATGATTGGGAGATGAGGCTGCAACGAGATTACTGAAACATGGATCACACTTCCAACAGCTGTGACAGCTTCATCATTTGGCTCGACAAACCCCGCCTGTGCTTGCTGCTGCTGCTGCCCTTGAGTGAGTGCCTTCCCTGTCACTCCAGATCCTCTTTGCTCTGCACTGCTAACAAAGGTGGACAAGCAACGCCTGACCAACGGCTGAGATCACGAAAATCGAAGCACAATGATGGCAACCTGTCATGTGTTCTTTCCAAGGTCTGCATTTCCTATGCTAAGCAGAGCCTGGCACGCTTCTCAAGCTCTATACGTTCGGTTGTGGAGGGTTCAATCTGTTATTAAGTTTTTACAGTGCTGCTAGCGGTCCTCAAGTCCCAGCGCACAGCACGATGCCCTCTAAGGAAGAGCTGCAGGCTTATAAAGGCGCTAACGTTGCCAAACTCTTCCCTCTGTATGGGAAACTGCCTTACAAAGGTGCGGTGGGCTTGTGTACAGTTGGGTGCCACCTCCCACTGTACAACACTGCGCATTGCGTTGCCCAAGGATAGATCTATCCGTTCGAGAGTGTCACGGATGCACCATGCTTGCATGTGTTCTACTTGGGTCTGGCAGATCCTCATGCTGCCAAGCATGAGCGTGCTCCGAACTTCCCTCCAAAACTCATTTGAAGTTGCTGCTGTTGCACCCTGACATGTTGTAGGCACTGTTCAAAGAGTGTGAGTGCCTTGGCTCAAGTGGGGAGGGGGTTGGCTCAGCAGGGCTTTTTCACCTTCCACCATGGCAGTACGGCATCTGGTGGCATGCTCAGAAGCAGCATCACAGGCGGGACACCTTCAGCTGTTTGGCCCCCTTACAACAGCAAAGCTCAGCAGCGCTGCATTAGGAGCAGCGGCATTGCTATTGCTTAGCTTGCAGAATCACTCTGTTTGCATCGCTTCACAACATTGCTCCACACGACAACGTGCAGGGATGTCAACGACAACAAAACGCCCTTCAGGATTGTCTATGAGGATGGGGACAGCGAGTGGATCACCCTGCAGGAGTAAGTGGCACATGCAGCAGCAGCCAGCCAGTGCAGCAGACATGCCGTTGCTGCTGTGGCAGCCTGCAAACGTAGCAGCCACTTCTTTTGGGCACGCAAACAGTTTGCAGGCATTTGAGACCTTTTCTGTGCCAAACACAACAGCATTGACCCGCGACTGAACTTGGTATAAGATTGCTTCGGCCAGCGCCTCAGTTGCTGTTGCGGTGTTTGTACGGGAATGCCCATGTCTGTGCTGCATCATAGCCCACCCAATGTAAGCTGTGACACTTGTGCTTCTTGCTACTGCAGGCTGAAGACTATCATAATCAAGGACAGCGTCAAGGACAGCGACAGTGAGAGATTATGCTGCGCTGCTCATCTGCCTGTCAGCTGCCAGCCCAAACTGACAGTGCTGACAGCTGTACAGCTACTACAGTGTTGCACTGCGAGTCAGCTGTACTGCTGCAATGTTGTACTACAGCTCGGTGCAGCAGTTGCTGGGATTCACATTGTTCTTGCATGTTGTGGGGTGGAGGCAGCGAGTATGGCCAATGTATTGCTGTGTGTGCCTTGCGCAAGTCTTGCAGGCATGTTCTAATCAGCAGTAGAGCCTATTGCATATTCCAGGTTAGCTGGAATCCCTGCAGCACAGGCCACACGCTAGAACATGAGTAGTGTGGTGGAGAGCTAAACAGCAACGGCTGCTGAGCATCGCTGCTGCTCCTGCTGTTGCATGCTGCCCGCCATAATCATGACAGGGAAGACAGAGAAGCGCAAGGATGATGCACCAGCTGCTGCTGATGACCAGCAGGAGCACAAGAAGCAGAAGAAGCAGAAGTACTCCAAATCCAGCTCACAGCAGCAGGCAGATCCAGCAGCAGCAGCAGCTTCAGCAGGCACAGGTGGTGCTAAGGCTGCTAAGGCAGCAGCCAAGAAGGCACCACCACCAGCAGCAGCAGCATCAGGCGGAGCTGCTGCCTCTGGAAAGGGTGCAGCTGCTGGTGTTACAAGCTTCACTATAACAGCTGGCGCTGCACGTGCAGCTGCAGACAAGGCAGCAGCAGGTACCAGCAAGGATGCAGCAGCAGCAGCAGCGTCAGGCAAGGGTGCGGCATCTGGCAAGTCTAGCAAGGGTGCGGCATCTGGCAAGTCTAGCAAGGCAGCAGCAGCAGCAGCAACCCCTCCACCAGCAGCAGCAGCAGCAGGCACCCCCGGCACGAAGGCTGCAGGCAAGGGTGCTGCAGGTGTTGGTGGCGCTAGCATGTCTACTGCTGATACGCAGAACATGCTGACAACCATTCACCAGAATGCTGCTCCCACTGCTGACAAGGTAATGGGAATGAGGCACAGTAACTGTGTAACAGTATCTACAGGTGACATACCAGTGACTTCCAAGAAATTCAGACAGCTGGTGATACGCAACTGTGGCAGCACGACTTGTAGTTTGTTGCTGATTGACGTTACACGCTGCTCAATTTTGTGCGCAAGTGCAGCTGCATCGTGCACTCGAAAACGTGCAATGCACATCAACGAGCATGCTGTCGCAAACTGGTGCATTACACCTGCATACTACGGTTTGCCCTAGCATCAACCTCCTGCTTTCCTTCCCCTGCTGCTGCTGCTGCTGCCAGCTGGTGCATGACAGGCAAGTGGCACGCATGCCGCGTCAAGGTTCGGGAGCTGCTGTACTGCCAGCAATGTCGCAGGCAGTGGTTGCGGGTGGGCACTGCTACATCAGCCTGCAAAGTGCCCCCAAGCCTCGCCACAGCACCACACCAGGCAAGAGCCTCACTCTGAGCCAGCAGCCGCTGTCTGCATCAGGTGGCGGCGCTGCTGCGATTGACTACAGGGCTGAGAGTGAGGCACTGCTGGGGGAGCTGCAGCGGCTGCTGAGCCACTCGGGCTCTGACAAGCGCTGGCTGGTCAAGGTGGGTGGGTGCCGCATAATTCGTTTTAGTACGGTTATTGTGGACATTCGTGCATATGTACAGCAGGGTTGGCAAGAGTGTGGTGCAAGCAGCGAGGCGTCTCAGGTGCGATGTAACTCTTGCGGTAGCACCAGCAGATGTAGCCACGGCTGAGAGTGAAGCGCTGCTAGGGGAGCTGCAGCGGCTGCTGGCTCACTCAGGCTCTGACAATCGCTGGCTGATCAACGTAAGGCCGGCTGCTAGATAACATGTGCTGGTACGGTTCTTGTTTGAATCTGTGACCATACCATACGTGCATATGTACGGCAGCATCAGGGTTGGCGAGATGCGAGGCTAGCAGGCAGCGAGGCATCTGAGGTATAGCGTATATTTTGCGGCAGCGCCAGCAGCTGTTGCCAGGGCTGAGAGCGAGGCGCTGCTGGGTGAGCTGCAGCGGCTGCTGAGCCACTCGGGGTCTGACAAGCGCTGGCTGATCAAGGTGGGGCCGGCTCTTACACGTAACCACTTCTTGTTCTGTTGAAGATGCCGTACGTGCATATGTGCTGCAAGGTGGCATGCGAGGTGTGGGTGTCGCGCTAGCAGGCAGCCAGGTGTCTGAGGTACACCGTATATTTTGTGGCAGTGCCAGCAGCTGTAGTCACATGGGCTGAGAGTGAGGCGCTGCTGGGGGAGCTGCAGCGGCTGCTGAGCCACTCGGGCTCTGATAAGCGCTGGCTGGTCAAGGTGGGGCCAGCTTTTTGGCTTAATTGTGAACACTCCATACCTGCATGTGTGCGGCAGGGTTGCAAAGAGTGTGGTTGGCATGTGGGTGTGGTGCTAGCAGCAGGGTAGGCGTCCAAAATTGACGTAAATTTTGTGGCAGGGCCAGCATCTGTAGCCATGATTTAATGTGGCAGCGCTGCTGGGGGAGCTGCAGCGGCTGCTGAGCCACTCGGGCTCTGATAAGCGCTGGCTGATCAAGGTGGGGCCGGCTGCCAGAATACGGTATAATTTATCATCACGTTGGACATGCCATGTGTGCATACGTGCATGTACATGTGCTGCAGGGTTGACAACAGGGGTGTTAATGATGAGGTCAACCTGTTTACAACGCTGTGGCTGGTCATCTTCAGCCCGTGCGACAAATGGAGTGGGTTGATTCGGATCTCGTAAGAATGAATAGCTCTGTGAGCACGGGCAGCAATGCAGTACATCATATGCTTCTGGCTGTATGTTGCCGCCAACAAGCGCGCACAGTCACACGTGTTGGGCGCCGAGATGCGCTTTGCATGTCTTGCTGCTGCATGAAACAAAGTGCAGGTTCGCGTGCATCATGCTCCTGGGTGTGTGTCGCCGCCAGGAAGCGCGCAATACACTCACAGTTTGTTGGGCGCCAAAGAGTAGCCTGGCATGTCTGTCTGCTGTTTGCAACTGCAGGTTGGTGCGACGCTGCGCAGCTTCCTATTGTGAATGACAGACAACACCCAAAAGCCAACAACAGCCTGAATGTCACGCAACAAGTAGCTGTAGCCAGTTACACGACTAAATTGCTCTTCAAAATGCACTCGCAGGTTCGAGTGACGCTGCGCAGCATGCGTGATGGCCTGCCTGGCTTCCAGGAGGCGTGGAATGCGTGGGCACAGCGCGGCGAGCTGCCGGTAAGCACATGGGGGCTTTGCAGTGCAGCAATGCCTTTCTGCTTGTGCGCATTTCGTTGTAGTGTTCACAACGGTCATGTGATGGCCGACGTCTGGCTGAACTGGTTCTAGCCACCATGCCATGAGCAGTACTCTTTACATACTCTCAGAATTTCCATCGATGGCTGCAGCGACCACTGCTTGCTTGCATGCACTTCTGCCATCAGAACACTGGCTCTACTCTTCCTGCAAATCAGTCTTTTTGACTGCACTCATGCTGTCGAGTGTGTTTTGCGTGTGGATCTGAGATGGCTCACTCAAGCTGCGGAGTGTGTTTTGTGTGTGGATCTGATATCGTTCACTCAAGCTCTGGAGTGCCTCTTTGCACTTGCAGGTGATGAGCCTGGTGGAGGGTGCGGGCCCCTTCAGCTCAGCCGGGGTGATGCTGGAGGCAACTGCGCTGATCAACGCATGACCAATATGTGACAGTGGGCGCAGCATGGCGAGCTGCAGTTGTACAGCACAGGCTTGCCACTCCACACAGCTGCACTGCTGGAGGCCACAGCTTGCTTGCAGGGGTAGGGTGTCACTGCAGATTTGTTCTGCTAGACTGCTGCTACAATTCACAGCTCTGGTCAACGCATGGCTCGTTTGTAGCAGCGGCAGCCATCTAGCAGGATTGCAAGCAGAGACACCCAACCCCTGCATGACTAAATTGAACACTTGATGCGATGGCATAGCGTTCTGCACTTGTACAGCACAGGCTTCATGCCCCATCGTGGCATGCAGCTGGCCCAGTTGGCTGCTGCAGTTGTTGATGTGGCAGCGACGGTGCCTGAACAGCACGGTTGCAGCGTTGCAATGTGTGGTGCTGTGATGTCACACCACACATTACTGCGCACTACTAGTAGTGCACTAGCGCAATGTGGCTGACCTGTTTTGTGTGTTGCCGGTGCAGCATTGTCGGCAAGGCAGTGTGCAAGGCATGTGTGTAAGGTCCTGGCTTTCTGTGTATCAAGGGGTTGAAGATAGCCATGATTGTGACTGCTAGCCGGCACCATCATACTGTTGCTGCATCATGGCACGTAATTTCAAAGGGCTCTGAAAGCTGTGAACACAAGCATACGTCGTGTGATTGAGCTGATGAGCAACTTGCTCACAGGCTATGCTCACAGGCTATGCTTGATGATCCGATCATGCAAGTTGCAACTGAATTGCCATTCTGGAGCTTACTTTTGCTGGACGCTGTGTATCAGCACCAGCGTGTGCAACCAGCCCCCGGCTGAGCGTGTTTTTTGTTGGTTACAAGGAGGACGGAATCTGAGCGTGTTTGGTTCACGACGTTGCAAACGCTGTGTCTGTCCCTCAGCAAGTAACTAGTGCCATGCGGCATGACATGCAATGCACATTGTTTCAAACAAAAGTTTTTGTTGGTTACATTGTTGACGTGCCTGGCCACCAGGTGGCACCCGCTGTGTAGCAGAGGTGTTATCAGTAATGTCATTGTTATAACATGCACACTTGCCGCGACCTTACTCGCTGTGCCGACGTCATCTTGGATCGAGACAGAGGCAGCTGCACAGCGCTAACACATTGCATCGTCATAAAGGTTGAGTGACTGTTACAAGCGGACCCCAGCCAACAGCACAGCCTCTTCCATCCCACTCAAGGTTGCCAACCATCTGCGCCAGCTGGTGCAGAGCAGGCTGCACGACTAGCAGCTGCACTGACACCTGAACACACAGCACCCATACCCCACACACCAGCATACACACAGCTGCTGTGCTGTTTCCAAGCCAAAGCTGGAGCCTCGCACCAGCAGCAGCCATGCCAAAAAGAATGCGACCAGATGCAGCAAGTGATTGTGTCAATCGCTGCATCTGTCCCCCACCCCAGCCCCTGATTCTCCCCTCCCTACCCAGCAAGCCGTACAGTGTCAGTCCGCGCGTCTGTGACGCCAAAATTGTGCTACTGCCGCAGCAAACACAAAAGGCTTTGGCGCCAATGAATTGGCAACATGGCTACACTCGGCTGAAAGTCGGCAGACGACCCGACATGTTGACAGTGTGCTGACAAGCGCGTGCAAAAGGAACAACACTTGGTTATAACTCACAAAGGCGTGATACACAGACGCTATGTACAGGCCGACGAGTTGGTTGCTTTCCAACGGCCAAGACAGAGAGTGGCGTGCCACACACAGTCCTACTGGCTTGCAGGAGCGACTACTCTACACAGTGCCCATGCTATTTCCTTGAAACAGTATGCAGATGCACAGCAAAGAGAGACATGGTGAGGGATGCAGAACACCCCTGGCTCTAAAGCAAGAAAAGCAGCACACCAGCGCACCCGCGCAACAGAAAGCTGCCCGCCTGGCACGCGGTGCGCCGCACAGCAGCAGCTGCACACAAGTAACTCCGCATGCCTGCTGCTGCTTAATTCGAATCAGCCCATCAGCTGCCCAACTTGCACGACAAAGCCGCAGGCGGGAGCTGGCTGCAGCCCTGCACACCGCGTTGATAAACCCCCCAAAACACCATCATGCGTCCAATCCTCGACACAGATTGCTGATCAGCCTGCTGCTGTGCAAAGCGCTTGCGCTCACATCACGGCTGCCGCATTCAGCAAACCCTGCATGTGCAACAGGCGCCACCAGAAACACAAATCGCCCACAATCAAGAGCCCAGCGCGGCCAGAAGCCCTGCCAATCTCAATCATCCACCAGCTGACCAAACCCTCAATGTCAGAGAAATCAGCCATTGCGACTGCTAGCTCGCACTGCAAAGGAGCACTGCAAGTCAATTATGTTAGGCCAGTTCAAGCCCAGCACTGACTTGCCACCACTTGCAGGATGCAAAGCAGCATTTTTAGGTGTGCTTACAAGCACACAAAATGAGAGACATTGAAACAAAAGAGAGAGCAGCCATGCAAGGCAGCACCAAGAAGCTACTTGGTCTCATGTATTGAACGGTTCTGCTACACCACAGTATACTGCGGTCAAATGCATCACGAGGGTTCTCCAGTACGCAGTGCTGCTGCCTAGCAATCAGTGTCCGCAAACCCATCAAGCAGCATTCATGTGTACAATGACCAGGCACGAACAAGCGCAGCAGATGAACTCAGCATGCATGCATGCATGCATGCAGTGTCACCGCAACTGCCACGCTGCGCGTCACAGCACTGGAACATAAGGAGAGAGGTTCACCAATCGAAGCATGGAAAGTGAACGGCACTGGCTGCAGTACAGCCGTACTAAGCAGAGACGCGATACGCGATTCCATCAGCATCACAGCGGTACAGATACAGACGGCGGGGCACCGCCGCTGCGCCAGGCAATCAAATCAACAGCACAACTATGCTTCACTATGCTACTGTGACTGATTAGCTGGGCTGCAAAGCCGCTACATGTGACACACGTGGTTGTTGCGTTTGAAAAAAGCATGCGTCGGACATGCAGCTGTGCCCTGCGGTCCTGCAACACATCGCCACCGAGGCCAAGCATAGGGTACAGGGTACAGAGCCAGCATGCTACGCCCCTAGCACCCGCCCTCCCATCAAAACCCGTGAGAGAGAGCTGACAAACGCCCATAAGTTAAATAGTACTGCTGCTCATCATATTCAGGGCAACGCCGCCAGCTGCGGCGACCATCGAACACGAAGAGCCGGCACTCCATGCAAGCGCGCTTGAACACACATATCAACCGCTGCTCGCGCCAAGAGCGTCCCAACCAAAGAGCTGCCGCAAGAATGTGCGGCGCATATGACGGACAAACAGAAACTGTTCGCCACTCCCTAGCACTGATTTCGCTTCTGGTGCCATCACGAGGCTACGAGCAGCCATGTGGCACTCTCCTCGCTGCTGTGCTGGCAGCGCAGCCGCAAAAGCATGCTGCACCAGCGGCATTGCACTGCTCTCTCACACGCACCACGCTTTGCCCCAAGGGCAAAATGACAGGGCAAAATGACAGGCAAAAAGGCAAGCGCTACCACTGACAATCAATCTCCTCCTTGCCCTAATCAGGGCTTGCGGAGCATCCTCCTACTCATGCAGCTGCAGCCTAACCCTACACCACCAAAGTGCTGCGCAGGGCACACCATCTGCACCCACTACAGCACGCAGCAGCCAGCACTGCCACCTAATGCCTAACTCAAGTACAGGAGCTACCATCAGTCCGCCTACAAGCAACACAGCACTAGGCAGCGCCACAGCACAGCGCCAGAAAGAGCCTAGGGCACCAGGACAGCGCTAGACAGCCACCACGCATGCACTTAGGCACCACATCCACTTGTGGCCACTTGTGGCCAAGCTGCACTACGCTACGCCAAGCTACGCTGGCACACCAAAGCTGCCAGCACCAACCGCTGAGCACCTCGCGCAAATACCTACTTATTGATACCAGCAGCTATGCAGCGCAGCGGCTGGCCATTAGGCAAAACTGGCTTACTGCACCACTGCACCACTATGCTCATATTCATGTCCCTTCAAGTGCCCACCACCACCACCACCACCCAAGTACAGCTCAGCATAGTATAGCATACAAGCCAAACATGCTGCAAGAGGGGCTGCAAGTGTGTGCACAAGTAGCTGCAGCGCATGTGCATGCACCCACCAGCACAGAGACAGGGCCAACTTGCGTGCACGCCGTACAGTGCGCATAACTCTTCGTAAACACCACCGCCCCAATCTGCTCAAGCATACAAGGCATGCAACTACCGCAACCCACTGCGTTTCAATACAGCCGCCACTACACCCAGCTGCCATACTGCCACCAGCATTGTCTCCACCACAGCAACTGCCACACCCCCAGCCCCAGCTGCTGAATCACACTGCAAAGTGCATAGTACTCTGTCTAGTACTCCGCCACTGTGCAGCTGGGCTCCTGAGGCCGCAGCGGCCATCCAGCATACGGCTGCCAGTCCATGAGCTGCATCATGTGCAGCTCAATCGATGTGACAGCCCACGGCAGCAGCTGCAGCGCTCCTGCAAGCTTGCTGCAGCCCGCCACTTGACGACGGTGGCCCTCAAGCTTGGTTGCCAGCCAGAGGCTCACTAGCATGGTCACGCTGTCAACTGGAATCGTAGCGCCCAAGCTGATGAGCAGCATGTCATCTAACCTGCCTGCAGTACGCTTGAAGAAATGTGCTGCCAGATGGTATGCATCCTGCTGCTGGCAGCCGAGGACTTGGCCGGCCCACGCCAGCAGGCGGTTCGCGCCAGGCTCAGCGACTGCACGGCGGGGGCCTGCTGTCGCAGCCGAGGGCGGCAGCAGCGCAAGCGTCTGCAAGCTGTTGCTGCTGCCGTGCGTTGCTGCCAGCTGCTGCTGGCCAGCTGCTGCTGAGGCGCCGAGGAGTGTGGCGACTGCAGCCTGCGTTGCAGCGCGCTTGGCTGGCGGCTGCTGCTGCAGCCTGCGCTTGGCCTGCTGGTGGTGCAGGTAGCTGGCAAAGATGCTGGCACAGCCGCCGCTGCTGCTGGTGCTGCTGCTGGATGTCGTGAGGCTGCTGGCACTGCAAGGCAGCGGCACTTGCTGCTGCAGGCGCATGCCTGGTACTGCTGCTGTGGCAGCTGCTGCGCCTAGCAGGCACTTCTGCCCCTGCGACTGCAACAGCTGCTGCCAGATAGAGCCAGCTGCTGCTGCACCAAAGGCGGATGTGCCTGCAGGAGCAGCAGCAGTTGTACTGCAGAAGCCGCTGCTGGTGCTGGTGCCGCTGCCCTGAGGCATCAGCAGCAGCCGCTGCTGGTGTGCCGCTGATGCTGCTGCTGCTCCATATGCCCGGCTAGCGACCGCAGCTGCTGCCGCCGCCTTGGCTACTGCATCTTGAACAGTTGCCGATGCCGAGTGCGGCCCAGCTGCCGAGCGCTGGCCAGCTGCCAGCAGTGTCTGCATCTGCTGATGTTGCTGCTGCTGTTGGGCTGCCAGCTGCTGCTGCAGCTGACTTGCGGCATGATAATGCTGTTGCTGGGCAACTGCCTGCTTCTGCAGGTGTGCCTGCTGCTGCTGCTGGGCTGCCTGCCGCTGGTTCAGCAGCAGGGTCTGCTGTTGCCTTGCCTCCTGCTGCTGGCAAGCCAGCAGCTGAGCTGCAGACTGCTGCTGTGCCAGCATCATGCCAGCTGGCTGCTGCTGGTGTCCCCTGGCCTGCGGTTGATGTTGTGACAGCAGCACCTGTTGGTGCTGCTGCTGCTGCTGTTGCTCAACTGCGTCGTAGCTGCGCTTGCAACCCACACGTGCTGCGCTAACCGCTTCAGCACCACAAGGCGTAACTACACCTCCAATAAGTGCGAAGCTGCTGCTCGACAACGGGCTGGTCGAGTCCTCCAAGGCCGCTGGCATCGTGCCTTGCACCCGCTGGCCGAAGCAACCGCCCTGATGAGCTTGTGATTGCACAGGACAGCTGCCGATGCATTTATATGCATAATAAGCGTGTCCAGCATCCCGCATTGAAGCAGCCTGCAAGGACGCGGGCGTGCCGGTCCTGCTGCAGCTGCCCAGGTCAAGCTGCCCACCCTCGAGGCCACTCTGCACGTTTCCAGGTCTTACAGCAGCTGCTTGCATGGCTTGCTGCTGCTGCTGGGCGCTCGACAGCACGCTAGCCCCGGCAATGAGCACGCTAAACGCCAGCTGCTTACGTTCAGCATCTGTAAAGCGGTCCATCATGCCTGAAAGCTGCAGTTGCGCGCTGGCTGAAGCTGCTTGATAAGCTGCGGCAGGTTGCCCCTGCGCTGCAAGTTGGGAGCTCGCAACAGCTGGCTGGAGCTGTAGGCCGGTGCCCGGCCTTAGCAGGTGCGCCGATACATTCTGCATATCATTCCTAACCTGCGCCACAAGACAGAATGAACTGGTGATGAGCAAAGAAGTGTTGTCACCAGCGACCATCTCAGCCCAGCCCTGCGACCTGGCACGCCCACCTGTCTCTCCTGCCACCAGAGCTGCGGAAATCTGCTAAATGCACGTATTATTAATCTTGCAGACTACTGGTGCGAGTAGTACCTGCTGACACACTCAGGGCCTGTGCTGCATCCTGTTCATCGAACCAATAGTCGCTGCAAATGCTTCAGTTAAGAGGTCATTGTGCTACTGTGCCCTATGTGTGCAGGCGCAGGGGGACCGCGGGCTGCTATGACCAGACCCCAGCGGGCCAACACCCCAGGTCGAAGCCGGCATTTGTAACTGTGTACTACCAGAACAGCAACACAAAAGACGATATTGTATATTAAAGACTTCTGAAGTCTTTCAATCAGTCAAACGTCTCGAAGCCAACAACAAACTGGCACTTGCAAGTGACCCAGTCGTTTACAAGTGTATCGCAGCTGCAAAACAAGACTTCAGCATTCTTTGACCCTTTCAAGGCTGTTCGCAGAGTGCATTGAGTACCAGCCGGCAAGCGGCGAGCCGTGAACTTTTACCTCCCCGACCTGAAGAACCGGCCGAACATTCACTCATCAGCGATCGATGGCTGCAAGTACTTGAAATGTATCTGCTAGAAAACAAGTATCTAAATTCAAGCGCACGAGGTCTGCTTTGAAGCTATCGTGGTGTCACCGAGTTCTTGTGCGCAAATGCTTTGGGCACATCTCAGCCCCGGGGATCAGGAAGCAGCTGACGAAGATTTGAAGGCGTGCTGCTTAAAGCGTCCGGCGTTTCCGCACTGTGAAAGCGCTGTACCTCGCAGCGCAGTGTCCCACTCCTCCTACAGTCACTGATGCCTTTGCAAGCACCTGGCAGCTGCTGGCAGCACAAGGGAGTTGGCAGTTACTGCTTGACCGAAGTCATCCCAAGCGCTTGATCATATTTAGAACATCAGCAACGTGGAAAGGCTGAGGGGTGCACCTCGCCTGCTCCCGTAAAGAGAAGTTGTAGTGCCACTAATGGCATTCATGGTGGCTAGCACTACTCAGTAGTACTCAATAGTACTGGCTTACAGGCTGCAATCCTAATCACATCATCATCATCATCATCATCATCATCATCATCATCATCATCATCATCATCAAATTACCAGATCAAGCCATAGCATCAACGCCATCGGCCCCGCGCCCCGGGGGGGCCCCTGGGGCGGAAGAAAGAGGTAAAAGGTAGAGTGAAAGCCACTGTTGGCCACTGTTGACAGCAGGCTACTAGCCAGAGGGCTTCTGCAGAAGCCATTGCAGCAGGGTGTCCACTGCCCTGTCCTGTGAATGCGCCAGGCCACGTGCTGAATTCACGCGCTTCACACCGCGCAAGCTCTGTGCCATGCCAACACAGCTGCAACCGTATACTTTACAGCTGCAGCTGCTTGAGTTTAGCACGAACTAGGTGTAGCTCATCATCCCAGTCCATTGCCCAGCTATTTGACCTTCTGGGCTCCCCTCCCTGGTTGCAGGCCACAAGCCACCAACGCATCATGCACCAGGTGCCTCAACACCAAGGTCACCACTTAACCTGGTCCTATACATTGGCTAGACGCCATCTGTTGTGAAGCCCCATCCTATGCATGCCACAGGCGGTGCCGCAGACTGCCGGAAACATCTTCATGCCCCGCTGTTAGATGCCAGCATGAAGTCTAGCTTGTCACGGGGCAGCATGATCTTCTGCACCGCCAGCAGGCTGCGCTTCTGCACGTCTGCGTCAGTGCTGGACATCAGCCGCATCATCAGCTCCTTGCCGCGCAGGTCTGCCACGATGTAGCGGCCGTGCGGGTGGAACTCGACAAACCTGGCAGTGACAGCCCCCACAGCAGCAGCAGCAGCAATAGCAGCAGCAGCAGCAGTGCAGATACAGTGAGAGAGGAAGCCATATCATCATCATGTTACCCATTAAGCCATAGCATAGAGGAAGCCATATAACAGCCATGCAGATGCTGCTATGCAAAGCGAGCCAAAAGCGGTTCGTAGGGGGACAGGGAAATGAAGAGCATCGGCAGCGAACACATCTCAGTGCAAGTGCAAACTTGGTGTGCCTCAACGCTCTGTGATGTGTCTTCATTACATGTGCACGAAGGTGAACCCCTGGCCAGCACCAGTTCTCTCTTTCAAATGCCCAAGCCGCACCCACATGCATCAGTTCGCCCATCAACATGTGCACCTGGTGGAGGCATGCTTCACAACAGACAAAACAGTCCCACAAGCCATGTGCAGCACAAGCCAGTTCAACAGCCAGCATTCACAGCTGTGCAGACAGCCTTGCTGCCAGCACAGCCACCCTGCTGTTGACGACATGATCTCCTCACAACAGTGAAGATAACATCACGTGCAGTCGTGAAGATACGTTGAAGACACGTCCCCGTGCCATGACAGACCCGTGCCATGACAGAGCGCCCCCAGGTCCTCACCTGCCGATGCTGTTGCGATCCAAAGTTTGCTATCAGCCAATCAATATGATTGCGTCAACACCCCGTATATTCACGGCGCCGCCGCCTCACCTGCCAATGTCGTTGCATGCTTTCAGTAAATGAACCACGGACTTGAACCAACAACAGTCTGAACTCTACTCCACAGTAGCTGTAGCCAGTCGCACAACTTGCTTTTCAAACCGCCTCACCTGCCGATGTCGTTGCACGCCACCGCCAGGGTGCGCGTCTCCCTGCTGCTCTCCACCAGCTTGAGCAGCACGCGCAGCAGCTGGAAGTCCTTTTCCTCAAACTTGTCCACGTGGCTGCGCCAGAAGCCCTCGCTGGTGTGCATGGGGCTCCAGTCCAGGCTGCCGGACAGCACCTCCTTCCTGCAAGCGGGATACAGAAACAGATACACATACACAGAATCAGCAGCAGCTGTGATGTCAGCAAGCCTGCAGTCTTGCCGGAAGCCCTCGCTGGTGTGCATGGGGCTCCAGTCAAGGCTGCCAGACAGCACCTCCTTCCTGCAAGTGGTGATACAGATAAACAGAGAGGGCAGAAGCTGTGATGTCAGCAAGAAGGCAGTCTTACAGAAGAACGCGCTGGTGTGCATGGGGCTCCAGTCAAGGCTGCCAGACAGCACTTCCTTCCTGCAAGCTGGGATACAGAAACACAAAGAGGGCAGAAGCTATGATGTCAGCAAGAAGGCAGTCTTGCAGGCAGCCCTCACTGGTGTGCATGGGGCTCCAGTCAAGGCTGCCAGACAGCACCTCCTTCCTGCAAGCCGGGATATAAAGTCACAAAGAAGTACAGCAGACTCCAGCGCTGTTCTGCTTCCCAAAACGTCAGTGGAGCGCCGCCAATACTACATCCACGCTTGTTGTGTCAGAAAATATACCATGCGCATGTACTATTGTGAAGCTCCGATGCGCATACGGTGCATAACAGCTGTGTGACCTGCAGCTATCTGCTGCTGGCACTCACTTGTACTTCTCCCATGACGACAGCACCACTGCCTGCTCCTTGAGTGCCTCTGCCAGGGACTCCAGCAGCTCAGGAATGTCCTCATCCCCCCAGGACTGCAGCAGACAGGCAACACGGCAAGCAGGCAAGGCAAGTACGGCACGCAGACAGGCAGGTAGACAACCAGATAGAGTCAAGCCAACAGCATCAGTTGAGGTGCGGTTTTGAAGCCAACCAAGGATGTCCTCATCACCCCAGGACTGCAGAAAGCAGGCAACACGGCAAGCAGGCAAGGCAACCAAGGAAAGAAGACAGGCAGGTAGACAGCCAGAAGCCGATATAACAGCATCAGTTGGGGTGCGGTTTTGAAGCCAACCAAGGATTTCCTCATCACCCCAGGACTGCAGAAAGCAGGCAACAAGGCAAGCAGGCAAGGCAACTAAGGAAAGAAGACAGGCAGGTAGACAGCCAGAAGCCGATATAACAGCATCAGTTGGGGTGCGGTTTTGAAGCCAACCAAGGATTTCCTCATCACCCCAGGACTGCAGAAAGCAGGCAACAAGGCAAGCAGGCAAGGCAACTAAGGAAAGAAGACAGGCAGGTAGACAGCCAGAAGCCGATATAACAGCATCAGTTGGGGTGCGGTTTTGAAGCCAACCAAGGATTTCCTCATCACCCCAGGACTGCAGCGAGGCAGGCAACAAAGCAAGCAGGCCACATATGGTCAGCACCTTGGCAAGCCCGCCTCCACCCACTTTTAACCCAAACCCTAACCCCACGTCACTCTGCCAGATCAGCAACTTTGCTTTTCATGCAACACTCATGTGCACTTCACTAACGGCGCATGTAGCCAGCACCTGGGTGAGCCCCGCCTGCACCATGTCTGACCTGAGCGGCCAAACTTGTTCCACAGCTGTACAGTAACCCCCTGTCTTTCCTGCAGAGCACATCCTACTGCTACCTGCAACTCTCACCTGCAGGCTGCGAGTGGCCAGCACCTTGGTGAGCCCCGCCTCAACCATGTCTGATTTGCAACACACGGCCCAGCTCGTGCCACAGCTACACAGCAACCCCCTGCCTGTCCTGCAGAGCATGTCCTACTGCTCTGTCCCTGCATGTCCTACTGCTACCTACTGCTCTCACCTGCATGTCGCGTGTGGCCAGTACCTTGGTGAGCCCCGCCTGCACCATGTCTGACCTGAACCGGCCAAACTTGTTCCACAGCTGCCCAGTACACGTCCTACAGCTCTCACCTGCATGCCGCATGTGGCCAGCACCTTGGTGAGCCCGCCTCAACCATGTCTGATTTGCAACACACGGCCCAGCTCGTGCCGCAGCTGCACAGCAAACCCCCTGTCTTTCCTGCAGGGCACGCGCTACTGCTACCTACAACTCTCACCTGCAGGTCGCGTGTGGCCAGCAGCTTGGTTAGTCCCGCCTCCACCATGTCTGACATGATCCCGCCCTACTTGCTCCACAGCTGCACAGTGCAAGTCCTACAACCCTCACCTGCAGGCCGCGTGTGGCCAGCACCTTTGTGAGCCCGGCTTCCACCATGTCTGACGCAGCACCCAGCTCAGGCTCCCCAAGCAGGTTGCGCAGCGACAGCAGCCCCACGCGAACCACCTTCTCCTTCTGAGCAGACTTGACCACCTCCACTAGGCCCTTCGACACACCTACAGCGGCACAAGACCAGCATACAGTGGTGAAAGGTTATGCAATTTAGTGCTGGTGTGCATCCAATGATGGAAAGGGTGAAACAGATGCATCACTTGCTGGGTGCGGTACATAACACCAGGCAGTGCGCCTGCACTCTGCACAAACAGATGATGCAAACCAAAGCATGTGCCCTGCTGCGGCAGATGAACCACTCCACCGCACACTCTGCATACGGACCCACTGCCCTGCTTACGATCACATAGACCACACGCCCACCCATTTACTTTAAAAACACTTCCTCAAGGCCTTCGTTTGCCCAAACCATAACACTGCGCACAACAGCATCCCACCTGATGAAGCCAGTGCCTGCAGCGCAGGCTTGTGGTAGCTCAGCTGCCACACACACAGGCAGATCTCGTACGCCAGCTGGCTGCTTGTAGGCCCAGTGCAGCTGCGCAGCAGCGGCGCCAGCAACACCACACCACCCGCAGATGTGAACAGCCCACGCGTAGCCTTATCGCGCAGCAGCACTGCCAGCGCTGAGATGGCAGTAGGCACAGACTTAGTGGGATTGCTGGGGCGGCGCAGCTGCCCGCACAGCCACTCCACAAAGCTTGTGATATGCGGCTCTGCAGGGTCCCCAGGCCCCGACGCTGCGCCGTTGCCTGCAGCTGCTGCTGCGCTGCTGCTCGCGACATGCACGAAGGGTGCGTCGCGGTGCGGGCGCGCAGCAATCACGCGCGTGAGCAGCTTGCAGGACTTCTCCTGTGTGAACCAGTCCGCGCGCTGCAGCAGCCGCAGCAGCAGCACGTACGGGTTCAGGTCGGTTTGACCAGCTGCAGCTCCTGCAGCAGCTGCGTGCGCCTCTCCCACTTGGTGGAACAGCCCGGCCCTTGCAGGATTCGCGCGCAGCATCTGCAGCAGCAGCGCAAGGATATACTGCACGGTCTCCTCCTTTGTCACGTTGCGCAGCACTGTCAGGAAGGCTTCGATGTACGCAGGGCCGGATTCGTCCAGCAGGCTGGCCTGCAGCTCCTCACTGCGTTTGTCGTAACGGCGAATGAGCTGCAAGTCTTTGTCAGCGATGAGCCGCGCTGTCATGTAGACCTCCCAGGGGATGTCACGTGACAGTATCTCTGCCAGCTCAGCGCCATCGTCTGCGGTCAAACAGTCAACCATAAAAATGGCAGGCGCAGGGGCAGTGCAAACAGCAGAACACAAGGTGGGGATTGGGTAGCTACACTGGGTGGTGTTGCAAGGGCCCTGCAGGGCCATATGTGCAGGTGCAGCTGCAGTAACATTCGAGAGAGCCGTGAGCTTGCTGGGAAAGTACGGCAGCTGCTGCAGGAACATGATGCGTAGGACTGTGCAGGCTGCCGTAGTATGCTACAGCCCTAACTGCTGCTGCTGCTGTTGTCGATGATGCCCTGCCTTGACATCTGAGCTGCTATGCAGTCTGGCCGTAGCTCCGCAGGTCCTGCTCAATGCATGAAGATGCTTTCCTGACCCCAAGGTGCCCAAATTTGCGGGATTACTCGCTGTCAGCTGGCCCAGCTTCCTGTACAGCTGGATCTGCTGGCACCCATGTCAGTGCTGCTGACCTTGCTGTACACATGTGGACAGAGTGCAGCTGTGTGTCCGACATGCGCCGCTATCACAGCACACCGCTGCTCCAGCTGCAACTTGTGTACATGAGGTGCACATGTGTTCCATGCTGGAGCAGCTTCGGTTCATATGTCAGACAGCGTGTAACAAGATCAGGCTGCAGCGGATGCAGTGTGGCTGGCACTGGTTCAAAGCGCTGATATGCTGGTGCTGTTGTTGCTGTGGCTCAACAAATGGCACCTTGCTGCTGCTGTGCAGGTGCGACCAACAACACGTTGGGTGTTCTCAGACTATCAGCCGAAGCTGAGCAGCCCTGCTAGTCCTTTTACTGCGTGCTGCTCACCTGACACAGGCAGAGGAGTTGCTGTATACGCATATACGCCTGGCATCGCCATCTTCAGCAGAGACGTTCAGCTGACTAAGCCTTTATGTAAAACAGCTATCTTTAAAAGCTATCTCATGCTGCGTGGGGATGTGTGCAAGCGAAGCAAAGCAGGGTTTCGTGATCACGCTGAATGCACGCGTCACAGAGTTGTGCAGGGACAAAGGGGACGCACAGATCCAGATCAAACAGCATGCCAGGGTACCAGTCGCTCGGCCATCGTCAAGGGTCTATATGTCAAAACCTAGCTCGCTGTGTTCACTCGCTGGCGTTGAAACAGTCCGTGTAGCCTGCTGAAATTGCAGCATCATGGTAACATATTACAGATCAATTGCTTGTAGCAGCGCTGAGCACTTGAAGTGCTGTACAGCATAGCAGTACTACACAAGCTGCGTCTGCCGGCTTGTTCATCCACAGCACGCCTCAGACGCAATGGAATAGCACAATTCCAAGACGCCAACATACCAGCATGAGGTCCTGTGTCCTCGTGCCAGCACTAAGTGGCTGACACCAATGGACTGCTGGCAGAAGTCCAGATGAAGAACGCAGGCGTCCACTACAGCTAGCTTTGCGTTGTGACGTCTGGATTAGCCACATCAGTATACCGACCGTAGATGCACATCAAGCAGCTGCTGACTTCCACACGCCACCACCTGCTGTGATCCTGTGCCGTCACCCACAAACAGGAGCTGAAAGCCAACCAGGCTGCCGCACGTGTCTGTCACCAATATCCGAACCAGGATTAATACATGCACCCTATCAACCGTTCAGCACAAGCAACATATCGTGCATCCGGCACATCACTTCATCTGTTGCTGCCCAGGCAGCTTGCCAGTCTTCCACAGGCCATATGCTGACGACATGCCCAGGAACAGCAGCATCTGAGGCGAGAAGGATGGATACAGCACATCCTGAATGAAGCCATCTATTTCAGTTGGCAGGAAGCCCTGCAAGTAAAACACGCAGCAACACAAGGGTCAACAGCCAGGCACAGCCAGCAGCATCATACGCTAGGTCATGAGCTACCAGCTAGCTTTCAGTCTGCTGGCACCTTGCTCATCAGCAGTCGATGCTCTTGAAGAGCGTGCCAGCACAGCACAGCACGGCAGGCATCTGCATCATTACCCTGAATGACATCAAGCCCCCAGTAAATTTGTCTTGTTGCGGTTCCTGCTGAATTCCAAGCAAGCACGCTGCACATGCACACGGAGGAGCCTTGCCTGTAGCACTTGCAGGAAACTCTCTACAGGCCCCTGAAGAGCACCTGAAGAGCAGTGTTTGCCGCAAGTGACTCACCGCTCCAGACAGCAGCAGCCCTTCTACCAGCAGGATGCCAAAGAAGCCAGCCAGCGCCTGCAGCACACGCCCCTCAGCCTCGCCTATAGGGTTGGTGGGGGTCTTGCCCGTGGCCATGTCCACAACTGCTGACTCAACCTTGACCTTGGGCTCAAGCTTGCCCTTGCGGTTCTTCCTGCGACGCTGCAGCACCAGCAGCACAAACCAACAGGTTTGGCAAAAGGATGATGATATTAGGGTAAGCTCAAGGCCATGACCGAACCCTGGCTGCAGATAGCAGAAGCTGATATGCAGCAACGTTGCAGCAGTTGCAAACCAGCTGCCAAGTCAGCTGCGCAAGTGTGCCAGCAGGCAACACCAAGGAACCCTCTGTTTCTGACAGCTTGAATGCTGGCATGTCTATAGCCCCTAACGTTGTTCAAAAGCACAAGCAGGCCAACACGCCTGCAAACAATTCAACTATCCCACCAAGCAGAGTATGCCGTGCTTAAAGGATTCCCAACAATGCAGGATGCTATGCATGCCTGATCGACGCTGCCTTGACACTGACAGCAACTTGCGTGCTACACAGCTGCATCAAGTGCGATGTGTGGATGACATGTTGGATTGACAAATAGCGGTTTGAGGCTCACCAATAGTGCCTCAATCTCCTCCTCTTTGCTTTGGCTGGCTGCTGCTGGCTGCTGCTCTGCTACATCTGCTGCTGGTGCTGCTGCTGCTGCTGGCTCCACAACCTGCAGGAGACCACATCACACGTGTTGCTCAATGCGTTGATATATAGTTGTTGTTGCATGAGATGGCAGGCCGCGCCGCACTAGGCACGCAACAGCATTGGGGGCTAGCTGTCCAGGTTACTGGAAGCGATGTGCATGCAGCTCGCCAAAGCATGGCACACAGGTATAGCATCTCCTACCTGCTTGCTTTCAGCTGCGCCAAAGCCTTTCTTTGCTGCTGTTACTGCAACCTGCCGCTTGACCTGCAGCAACACAAACCGCAACAGCACAAGCAACAGTCAGCCATGCAGCAGCACCCACATAAACCTGTCACCAGGCACATGCAGCGGCTTGAACCCCATCAATTACTCCGCTGACATGAAGCTTTCAGCACTGATGATTTGATTTGCTGTAGCAGTGGGTTATCTGAGCGACTTGCACACACCAATGGCCGGTGGGTGCCCAGGATCTGTGGTTGCCGGAGAAGCATGGTTGACGCCGCTGTCGCTTAGATAAACAGAAAACCAAGCAAGATTATGCAAACGGCAAGCAAGCAAAACAGCAACACGAAGACTTGGGCTCTGGTGTGATGTGGCGAGGCACGCTGCAACAAGCTGGATCTTGCAAAGCAGAGATGTGAAAACATTCAATGTACCATGCTGGGGGCGGTCTACGACCCAGTGGTTGCGAGCACACGAACATGTCATTTCTGACCTGGCACTTTTCAGCCAAGGTCCGCCCCTGCACCCTGCAACGATCCCAGCCAGGCTAACAGTCAGCTCAAGCGTCTCAGACTGTGACTGTGTGGTTTGTTCGCTAGCTCGCACTTCCAGGGATGCCTGGAGTGCCCAAAACCTTCACTGGAACTGAAGGGTCAGCCTGCCTGTACACTGCCCCTGCAGGTGCAACGTCAGTGGTGCATCTGCACTCCACCTGCCACAACTGCACAGCACCAACAGTGAAGACGTGCAGAAGTGGAGATGGTGCCTTTTGCGTTTGTCAGAAGCCTTTGAAGCTGCAGGTAACCACCTTATCAGGCCATCCATGATGGTCCAGAGTTATTGCTATTGTCTGACCACTCACGCGCAACAACCAACATGAGGCAACTTGTACGTGTGCCTGCAACAGCCCACACGCAACGACGAAAATCTATCTAGCAAGTTGGGGAGTCGAATGCAGACATCGTGTTGCCTGGGGCCGGATTGCACCGCCAGCTGTGATTGTAGCACCAAGATCAGGCTTGTCAATCCGACGATGCATGCCTCCACATCATCAATATGACACATTACCCTGCACCTGGTAAATTCACTGCACAGCGCAACACTAGGACAGAGTGTTCAGGACCCCATGACACTTGTCGTAACTGCTGACCTGTCACTGACATCTGTGCATCCCCATTTACATGCCACCAGCAACGTGCATCCTCAAGTTGCTCAAGGTCATGGAAAAAGCGTGTCACCCACTTGTACATGCGCCATTCAAAGTATTTCTGGCCAGCCAATAGACAGAGAAACAGAAGTGCATGCCCTAGGCCAGGACGCCATGTCAGCAGCAGGAGAGCTGGCGCAGCTACAACTGCATAAACTGCAGGTATGTATCAAGCTTTACACATCACTTACCTCTCAGATGTAAGACGTGATCGACTGGATGAGGCTGTGCCAAGTTCACGACAGCTCGGCACCGTTCCGACGCGAGATGCATGGCATGCGTGAGCTTTCACATGCCCTGCTTTGTACAGCTGTTGAAGAACACGCCTTGACAGACCTCAGGCACGTTAACGATGAGATGCACATCTTGCAGTGCTGTACCTGCTGGTGCTGCTCCTGCAGCTGCTGCTCATGCCTGTATCCTGATGTTCCCCTCCTGCCCATCACTAGGACGAGCTACTATGCCTCAAAACCACGTACCCGCAGCTTAAGCTCACCAAGACACCTGCAAGAAAGTCAGCAGCTGCCCCCTTCCCCATCAGCCTGCAAGTGCGCATTGAAGCACCAGCAGCTGCATCTCGGTATGATGTAGATCACTTGGACCTGCGAGTCACCCTCAGCAGCAGCATCCTGCAGCAGCAGCCAACACCAGCAGGCTCTCTGGCTGTAGCAGTCGTGAATGCAGCGCTGCCAAAGCAGCTATGCACACGCATCAGCAAGCAGCTGCAGGACACATGGACAGCAGGCCCACCAGGCAGTTTCCTGCAAGGCAGCAGCAGCAGCAGTAGCACTGCAGCTGCAGAAGGCTCTTTTGGTCTTGCAGGCATCCTTGCCAGTGCGCATCGGGACTTTGTGCAGTTGATAACGCTGCTGCCTGCGCTGGTGGAGGCGTATGAAGGGACAGATGCATCTGGAGCAACGCAGCGGCGCTTTGCGATTGTCGAAGGTGCAGAGACAGCAGATGCAGCACCAGCAGGTGAAGACGCATCAACAGCAGCCACAGCACGTAGCTTGGAGTCAGCACCAACCAGAAATGCATCAGCAAAGGGGGGTTTAGCAGCAGACAAGGAGCCCACAGAGCAGCTCAGCCAAACCCCTGGTAGCAACAGCGGCAGCAGCCGTGGCAGGGTTGCAAGCACCACTGCTGCTGCTGCTGCTGTTGAAAGCAGAAAAGCAAGTGGAGGCATCAGCAGTAGCCCTGTGGCATCTGATACTGCTGCTGGCGCTCACACGGTCATCCGTGCTGCAATGCGGCAAGCCCCAATGCCAGCACCAGCAGCAGCAGCAGCAGCAGGTGTCACACCTGTAGCTGTAACGTCACAGATGAGCCAGTTGTCGGTAGATGCAGCGCCTTGGACGCCTTCTGTACCCCAGGTGCAGCAGCAGCAGCAGCGCTTGCTTGTGGACAACTCTAAGCCCCAGAGCTCAGCTGCGCTTGAGGCTGGAGTGCCATCCAAGCCAGGAAGTAATGCCAGCACCACCACGACCACCACCAGCAGCAGCAGCAGCAGCACCATGACCAGAGACAGCAGGAGCCAGTTGCAGGGTCGCAGCAGGCATGCAGACAGAGGCAGGGGCCCTGGCTGGGGCGGCTTTGGTGGCAGGGGGTTTGGCCCACAGCAGCAGCAGCAGCTGCTGCTGCCAGGCCATGTGCAGGCTCAGCAAGATCTTGCTACTGTGCAGCGCAGGTATGGCAGATCAATGCGCCTGATCTCACAGCAGCAGCAGCAGCAGGATGGGGAGGTAGCAGCAGCATCTGCAGAGCAGCAGCAGCAGCAGCAGCAGCAGCAGGGGGAGGTTTGCTCACAGCCGCATCAGTTCAGCTTGATGCTTCGACCCACAGACCCCTTGTGGGGTGCAGCCCGGGGCCCGCTACATGTAACAGGCTTGTTAAACCTTAGCTTATACCCTGCAGCTGGCAGCTTAAGCCTCAGCGTTAAACCCAGCAGGGGTGTAACAGCTGCTGAGGTATGGGTGCTGCAGTCATCGCTTGACGAAGAGGTTAGCAAGCAGGTTGGTGGCAGCAGGCAGCTGCTGTCACTGCTGAAGTGGCTGGAGAACTATGCTGGAAGTCAATTGGAGCAGTTCTATCAAGCGCAGCAGCAGCTGTATGGCCAGGAGCAGCGGCAGCAGGAGCAGCAGGACTTTGGCAGTGCAAATGGGAGTAGAATTGCGGGGGTCCTGCAGCAGCAGCAGCAACAGCAGCAGCAGCCGGGGTCTCTAGGTATCTATGCATGGTACGGGCAGCATCACAACCGGCAGCGCAGCCAGAACCTACAGCAGCAGCAGCGGCAGCAGCAGCGGCCACGTGTGCAGCACCCAACAGCACGCCCGGCATCACCTGGTGCTGCTGCCGCTGCTGCTGCTGCTGCTGCTGCTGGTGGCATCAGGCTGCTTAGATCAGCACAACCAGGTGCTACGCAGCTCAAACCTGCAGCAGGGGCAGCAGCAGAACTCACTAGTGGCAGCGTTACAGATAGATGGCAGGGGCACAAACTGGCAGCAGCTGGGCAGGGCGAAACTGACAGTGCGTCTGCAGCAGCAGTTGCTGTTAGTGGTGGCATTAGGAGCAGTGAGCACAGTAGCAGTGAGGCTAGCACTTGCAATGAAGGCAGTAACAGCAGCAGCAGCTTGTTTGGCGGCAGCAGCAGGAGTGGCAGTGACACCAGCGGCAGCAGCGGCAGTGGCAGTGAAGACTTTGAGGGCAGCAGCAGTGAAGAAGATCACCACGAAGATGCAGTAAAACTTCACGGTGGTTTAGAAGGTGCAGAAGGCAGCAGTGCCGGCGGCTATGCACTTGCATTAGAAGGCTTGAAGCTGGATAACATTGGTGTGCTGGAAGTAGTGCAGGCACAGCTGCAGCTGCTGTGCAGTCGCTGTGACGGCCGCTTTGCTGTGATGCTAACAGCAGAAGGGGGCCACCTTGCAGCTGCAGCAACAGTAGCTAGCAGTGCAGCAGCAGTAGGATCTAGCACGCCTCCGTATGGAACAGCAGCAGCAGCAGCATCTACTGGGCCAAGGTTTGGCAGCAGCAGCTCCAACAGCAGGGCGTTTGAGTGGGGTGGCGCTTGCGCAGTGTGCAGTCAAGATTTGAACGTGCTGCTGCGGCCGCGCTTTGTGCATGAAGGCAGCAACGTACTAGCAGGGCTGAAGTTGCAGGGGTGTCGGCCGCTGGACTTGCTGCCAAGCGTGTATGGCGCAACGTGTGCTGACTGTGATGCTGTTGGGGCGCTGAGGGCTCTGCAGGTGCGAGGGGTGGGGTGTAGCATCGCTACTGCATCGCATCTTCAGACTTGTGCCGTGTTATGATGTGTTTGACCATGTGTGACCATGTTTAACCAGCCACAGGATGACATAATGGCGGGCAGCTGTCGTGACCAGCGGTGGATGTGACTGTGCAGGTGATGGCTGCGTGAGTGCTAACACGTCCAATCGCTTGAGGGGTTCAGCTGTGTGCTCGGGCCGACCATCAGCTCGGCTCTGTGTGGGTGTAGTACCTGAAACGTCTGCCCCGCTTATCGTCCCCTGCAGTTGGACGCTCTTGCAAGCAGCAAGTGCAGCCACTGCCACCGACATGCCTAAGGGCTTCACCTGCATGTCACGTCTGACCATCATCATGGATTATGTGATTTTGTGTAGAAAAACTGTTATATCTATCTCTGCTGCATGTTTTTATTACGCAGGTGGGCGTTCCTGCAAGCCGCAAGTGCAGCCACTGCCACCGCACCATAAGCTGCAGCATACCCTCTGCTAGCTTCATGCCTAGGGGGCCCCCTAAGGCTGGTTCAGCAGCAGCAGCAGGGGCTGGGGCCAGAGGTCCTCGGCTGCGTAAGGCTGGTGGGGGCAAGGATGGAGGCAGCGCAGCAGTACTGCAGGAGGGGGGCCCGCTGCCACACAATGGCGCGTGCAAGCACTACAGGCACTCTTACAGGTGGGGTGGGTGCTGCAGGTGCCGTCAACCAGATGCTGCTCAGTGGTTCTTAGCAGCGATGATGAGTTTTCAGCGCAGTTGTTTTCAGCGCAGCTTGCGGCTGCAGAGCTGATGCACCAGCTGCTGTTGGCTGTGATGCTTGCATGCACAGCTGTGTGCCTGACGGATGCTGCTTTGCGAAGACGGGGGCTCACAGACACAGTGAGAATCCATCACTGCATGCTTGTTTTGAACCTTCTTGCAGCTGTTACACACAGGCGCCTTGCTTGCAGCAGGCGTATGCATCCTACGCGCTGATGGTCATATGCTGTTATATGCAGTGTCATATGTCGTTATATCCTGTTATATGCTGTGCTGTAGGTGGCTGCGCTTCCCTTGCTGCGGCCAGCGTTACGCGTGCGACCTGTGCCATGAGGAGGCAGCAGCAGATGGACATGACGCAGGTGAGGCTGCTGCCATGCACAGACGAGCACCACACAAACAGCCAGAATATAATATTCTGAAATAGATCTGCACTTTGCAGGGGTGTATGTGTGGCTGTGCACCTGATGCCTTTGCGCCCAGCCATTCTGGTTGCCACCTGTGAACAGCAGCACTGTAGTCAAGCACACAGCAGCTGACTGTGCCGTGCTGGTGTGCGTCATCTGCTGTATTGTGCTGCGCTTGCTGATCTTTCTGCGCTGCACCATTTGCTGTTCCGACCACGCGTGTGCATGCAGTGTGGGCCAGGCGCATGGTGTGTGGCTTCTGTGCAGCAGTGCTGTCACAGTACGGTACTGTGCTTTGATCCTTCTGTGCTGTGACCCGGTGTTCCATTTGTTGTTTGCCCAAACGCAGCGTGGGCCACGCGCATGGCGTGCGGCTTCTGCTGTAGTGTGCTTTGCTCTTTCTGTGCTGTGACGCGCTTGTACCATCTGAATAGTAACAACAACTTTGCTGTTTGCCCTCACGCAGCGTGGGCCAGCCGCATGGTGTGTGGCTTCTGCAGCCGTGAGCAGCCGCTGGAAAAGTCCTGCAAGCACTGCGGCAAGAAGCTGGCCACGTCAGCAGCGCAGCCCACAGGGCGCAACACGCAGTTCTGGGAGGGAGGCAAGGGCTGCAGGTGGGCCAGGTTTGAATGCGTTTGAACGTGACGTGTGATCATCATCATTGTATCACCCATTCAAGCTATCATATCAACGAAACGTGTGTTGTGTGACATATGATGTTGCACGAGATTGACTGCTGTGCTGGCATGTTGGTGCAAATCTTATCGCTGGCGGTCCGCAACAGCAGGCGCAGCATGCAGCGCAGGTACATGCGCATGTTGTCGCTGCTGTGTTTGGGGTGCTTCTTAGCTGGGCGAATGGCACGTAACTGCTAAGGAGGTGCATTGCTTTGCTAGGCAGGACGGCGTCAGCTGTCGTCAACACGTAATAGTAGCCTCGCAGAGCCAGGAGCATGAGCCTGTGAGTCCATCCATTGAGCTTCTGTCACTGCAACACATGGCAGCATCAGGAGGTCTGGGCGGGTCCCTCCTGGTCCAGCATTGCATCTAAGGTGCGCAGCTCGCGTTTACCTGGTTCGTCTAAAACCGGTTTTTTACATCGCGTATCCTGCAGGGACGTCAAGCGCCTGGACAGGCGTGATGCCCACAAGTACCGCAACAGCAAGGCCAAGACAAAGAGCGCCAAGGTGGGCGGCCACGCCTGCTGACACATACCGTCAGTGGTGTTTGCATTTACCAATCAGCAGCAGCATGTTGGTGTGCGGCTGATCTCATGTGTAGATAGCCTCAGCTAGGCACTTGCAGCTGGCTGATTAATTGGCATGCTTGGGGGTGTTCCGGCAGTGCTGTCTCATGCTGTTCGCTAGTTTCATGTATAAGCCCAGCAGCTGCTGCACTGCAAAGGCGGGGGCAGCTCATCCTTACACTGCACAAACATTGAATTGAATGCAATGAATGCTGCTGTGCAGTCTGGCAGACCGCAACTATGCCATACGAATAGGCTTGTCATTGTGTGCTTCTGCTGCTGCTTGTGTTCTGTAGTCCAAGCGTGTGGGGCCCAAGCCGTGGAGCGGCACAGCAGGCACGGCAGCGGGCGGCAGCGGCGCCGACTCCAGCTAGTGCGCCTGGGACAGAGGGACGTTGGCACTGCCAGCATCTCCCATGCTTTGCAGCTTGAATCTTAGATTCAGCGCCTTTTTGAATTTTACAGTCTGGCTGTCAGGATACAACGTTTGAACTCATCATGCGTCCGTCACATTGTGATTTTTGAGATCTGTTGCGGTGGCTGGGCTATTAAATTGAATGAAAAATGGACCCAGCCTGGCTGAGACCAGGGAGCAGCAGGTCCGAGAGTCTCCCACACACCAGGTGCCATCAGCCTTTCGCAGCCAACTGTGCAAGGGCCACGTCGTCAATATGATTTGCTCATCGATGCCTGCAATTGCATCTGGGATCGGGCGCTGCGCAGCATGCGGAGGGAACTTTTCTAGTTACACAATTTGGAGTGATTTCAGTCTTCACCCTGAAATGAACACCACCGCTGGACAACGCCTTAACACAAACACTATAGAGTGTCAAATCTTACATCAGCTGGCCTGCTTGTCGAGCACGTCTGCTCATCGTTTGTTCATGTTATCGCGTCTGGCCGGGGCACGTATGTGAGACCGGTGCTATCGCCTGCGCAATGCGCCGGCTTACAGCTGATGCATGACGTTTTACACTTACGGAGTCTGAATCTAGAGTGCAGCGGTCTTGCATAATCTCGCTGCCTTCCTGTCGCTGCTGTTGGCATTGCTGGTGTTCTCGTCGCCAGCTTAAAACGCTCGTAAACAACACCTTCGACAAATTCTTTGGCTTTCTAGTTTCGCATGGCCAGCTGGGCTGCGTGACTTGGACAGAATGGGAGCAGCAGCACAGCCAAATGGCTTCCCAGCTGGGGACAAGTGCGTGCTAGATATACATCATGATGAGGGGGGGCTGGACGATACGCCGGCCAAGGCGCAGTCTAGGCAGCCGCGCATGTCAGCACTCACTTGCTTCCTCCAGGTGGGGCATGGTTGGGCTCTGCTCTACTACAGCATCATCATGCAGCTCACCATTTGCGACAGTTGCAGCAGAACTGCTGACGTTTGCATTCAGCCCAGGGTTGCACGATGCAGCAGCGTACCAGCACGCATGGCACGCTGCCATACCGCTGCTGCCGCTGTTGCTGCTGCTACTGCTGCTTGCAGGACTGTTGGAGCAATGTCAAGGAGCGGCCGGTGCTTATGCTGGCAGTGCCAGTAATAACGTTCCTGGTGTTGTGCTCGTTGAGCGTAGCTGGCGTGGTGCTGGGTGCAAACAAGTATGAAACAGACCAGCGCAACGCAGCAGATGCTGCGGCACTGGACTGGGTGAGCTTCAACCGCAACAGCGACTAGGGACGTGGCCAAGCAGTTGCATGCTTCAATTCGCATGCCTCAGTAGCTGCCTGCAGCAGACATGATAGAAACACATCCTGTGCCTATTGGCAGTGCAGCATGCTGTACTGCTTGTGCTGTGCCACTCTTCTACAGCTTGGCAGGCAACGCTCAGCCCTGCATGTGGTTGCATCTCATGCTGTCATTGCATCACATTCCAGCAGCTTCAGCAGCTGCTGCACACGAAATTGCAGATGTTAGTAGCACAACATCTTAGAACTAGATGGCTGGCCAGCATGCAGCAGTAAGCATTTCAAGACTTGAAACCTGCTGCATGTGACCAGCTTGCTTGGTTCATTGTTTGGAGCAAGTGATATCACACACATGCGCGTGTTTGTGCACACGTGCAGGCTGCTTCATTCCGGCTGTCTACTGAGAAGATATTTACGCCGCTGGTTACGCTAGCCATCCTGATTCAGCAGAACCCTGGCCTTACGCAGATGCGGCAGCACTTCCCTGAAGTGGCACGCAAGCTGATGGATGAGGTGCGGCAGCAGCAGCAGCAGCACCTTTTGCGATAGGCAGCTGCACTTAGCTAGTGGGTGAGGTGCCGTGCCAGTGCAGCAGCAGCAAGAGCACCTGGAACAGCAGCATAAGCAGCAGGAGCTGATGTGGCAGCACAAGAGCTTAATTCTCAACTGATGTCATTGGTGGGGCGCCAACAGTATAGCAGGCAGCAGCAGCAGCGGATGTGGCAGTTCAAGGCAGCAGCACTTGTTGATGCATGCAGTGCGGATGCCAGTGCAGCAGCAGCAGTGGAGAGGGCAGCTGGTTTGCTAAGCCCACAGCAACTGCACTACGCACTGCAGCAGCAGCTGTACAGCACCTGGCCAGGGTTGCTGTGCAGCACATGCGTTTGTTTCTGTTCACAGTGTCCAACAACATGTGTAGCAGCACACAGGGGAAGCAGGAGCAGTCACAGCAACAGCAAAAGCAGTGCAGCTGCAGCAGTGTTGACTGCCATTAGAACGATGTAACAGCCAGCCGCTTGAGACAGGTTGAACATAGCAGTGCAGTCCATGCAACAGCGCAAGCTGGCCTAGGCATGCTGTCTGTGTGGCATACGCTGCAACGGCAATTGATTGTGCTGCGCCTGCACATGCTTGTGGCGCTGCTGTTGTGCTTGACAAGCAGATACTGCAACCGCGCACACACTGCGGCTGCGTTATCAATGGGAGAGAGTGTAGTGATGGTGGGTACGGCTGGACGGACGCGGCCGCAGCAGAGGACTTATTGCGTCTGCTGTGTTGCCTGCCATTTGCTGCCTCTAGGTGAACAAGGAGCGCACAGTGATCCAGGAGCTGCAGACAACACCCATGGGCGTGATCGCCATGATACATCCCAAGAACGACGACACGGACACGCGCATTGGCATCAACCTGTTCAAGCAGGTGGGGCAGTTGCGAGTTTTGCCATCGCTGAAGCAGCTGCTGTGTTTACAAGGACATGCTGTGGCTTGGCACTGTTGCTGCATACCACGCATTTGTGACCTATCAGCCGGGTGTGGTCTTCAAGAGTGAAATCCTGGGCTGGCCCTCACTGCTGTGTGTGTTGCTGCGCCCTGTCTGCGCTCTGCTGCGTCATGGTGGTGCATCCCGAGCTGGCCCTTACTGCTGTGTGTCTTGCTGCGCGCTGTCTGTGCTCTGCTGCAGCCTGCGCTGCGTGGCGGTGCGCTGCGGACCATTGAGCAGCGGGAGTACGTCACCAACGGCCCGCTGCAGCTGGTGCAGGGAAACTTTGGCACCATTGCGCGCATACCTATCTTCATCGCGAACTCGACACTGAACGAGACGTTCGGCACAAATAAGACCTGTGAGTGCGCTTTCCATGGATCATGGAACCATTGGAACATGTGGATATCATGCTAGCATGGTTCTGCGGTTTATAAGGAAATATCATGGAACAATTGGATGTCATGCTGGCATGATTGTGCAGCTCTGCCATTGGATATCATTGAACAAGTGGATGTCATGGTAGCATGGTTCTGGCTCAGTGCTGCCAGCATCTGACAGTGGGAGCTGCAGTGGCAGCTGCACTGAGGAGAGCAGGTACCCGAGACGAGCCTGAAACGTGTGCGTGCAGTCCCTGAGGCGCTGCCATGCCTGCACTGCTGCATGTGATGCTGTCTCATGTGTGGCTATTGCATTGCTTGGCTGCTTGCAGTGCCTGACGACTGCAACATCTGTTTCAACGCGACCACCAAGGAGAAGTTTTGGGGCTTTGCAACCGCCATCGGCCCCCTGGATGACTTGAGAGCAGGCAACGACACGCGGCTGGACCTGCTCAAGCAGAAAGGCTACAAGTGGCTGTGAGTGTGCGCTGCTGCGGCGGCTGCGGCTGCGGCTGCGGCTGAATTGAAACCTAGCGACGTTGTCATAGCATGGTATCTGAATGGTCAAGCTAGATGGTAGACCACCAGCTGCTGCTCTGAGTTGTCACTGCCACTGCTCCTAGTGTGCTCTGCTTCATGCTCCCATTGTGCTTTCTTCTGCGTCCAATTCACCAACACCACGCCATGTCCTCTACTGTCATGCGCTGCACCCTGCAGCATGACTCGGCCGTACACAGCCACGGAGCGCAACGACAGCAAGCTGTACCGCCCCGAGTGGACAGACGTAGATGATGAGTACATCTTTGCCAACTCCAGCCGCTGGCCTGCACAGGCGACAGCAGTACGCCAGCCCATCCACATTGGCAATGCAGTATGGGAGGTGTACTTGGAGCCGGAGGGTGGCTGGCGGCCGAGCTGGGAGCAGGGCGCGATCGCTGCTGTTGTGCTGGGCAGCATGATCTTGTCGCTGCTGGTGGCGACCATCATGGCGCTGTGGGTGCAGCAGCAGCGGCTGCTGGGCGATGTGCTGGTGCGTGCGCTGCGGTTGTGTCCAGTCTGTGTGCTTTGGGTGCTGCTGGTTGTGTTCCGGTCTGTGTGCTTTGGGTGCTGCTGGATGTGTTCCGGTCTGTGTGCTTTGGGTGCTGCTGGTTGTGTTCCGGTCTGTGTGCTTTGGGTGGAGCTGGCAGCGCCTGTGGGAAGCAGCAAATGTGCACGTGTGCCTGTACACTGACCCTATTCTACACAGGCATGCAGAGGTGAACAAGCACAGCTCTGGACCCAACCTTGCTGCGCTGTGGTGCTGCCTGCAGGAGCGCAACACGCAGTTGGCAGAGACCACTGCCAAGCTGCAGGAGGAGAAGCTACGGCTGGACGCGCTGCTGGTGCGGCAGTACAACTTGCTGGCCATACTAGGCAAGCAGGGCGGCAGCGGCGGCCGCAGCGGCGGCACCAACGGGCGCGGTGGCGCAGCAGCAGCTGAGGGCGGGGATGCGAGCCCCAACTCGTCGGAGACGAGCAGCAAAGAGGGGCTCACGTTGGGTGAGTGTACATGAGTTCTGCGCTCGCTGCAGTTGCGCATTAGCATGGGGTTTGGCGCAGAACATTTCGGGGCCGGGGACGGTGCACTCGACGAACAGGTGTGTCTTGCTGGAGAAAGGGTTTGTGGTGCATGGCGCATTGGCTGCAGTTTGGCTGGTTAGTTTGCGGCTAGTGTCTGGCTTGCCACATGAATGCATGCGGAAGCTGTGGCGTCGTCAGTCTGCTTACTGACACTCAGGGTGTGCGTGCGTGCGTGTCTGTGGCGTTTGCGCTCGCAGAGCGGATTGAGGCGATGCGCCGCACGCTTGCGGTCAGCAGCAACAGCAGTGTGCAGGACATGGAGAGCATACAGACCACTGAGCTGCTTGGCGAAGGCACATTTGGCAAGGTGGGCCTGGCTCTGGCTGGGTGGAGTTGGTATGCTGCGCGACATAGTGTGGTGTGTGGCGCCTGCTGTTCTGTGGCTAATCGGGCTTATGCCGCAGGCTTAGTGTTGGTACAGGAGTGGCAGGCACTGGCAAGCAGCTCGCTGTGCAGTTGCAAGTGCTCCTGCTTCTTTCTGAGGCTCACAGGCGCAAAGTATGGCTGAGTATGCTGTTTGCAGCTGACATGTTGGGTCTTTGTGTTTTGGCTTATAGGTGTACAAGAGCCTGTGCTGCTGTTTGTCCTGAGGCCCATGTATGGCTGACTGTGCTCTTTTCATGCGGGGTGTGTGGGCTTTTGCTTGCAGGTGTACAAGGGCCTGTGGCGCGGCACCGTTGTGGCTGTGAAGACGATGCTGCTGCCTGCCAACATGAGCGGCGCGGAGAAGCGGGAGAAAATGTGAGTGATGGGAGTTGTCCAGCAGAGCAGCCACAGCTGCTTGGGGCGAAGGCAGCATGCGTACGGCAAATATGATGGCTAGATGCCTCGTGAGCTTTGCAGCCACTGGAGCACTTTGCGCTGTTTGGAAGGACATATAGATGTCAGTTGCGTGCCAGCATCACGCAGGTTGAAGTGGCGCATTTTGGGCAAGCGCCATGTCTAGTTATGCCGCATCCACTGCCCGATTGACGAATGGAAATGTTCTTGTGTGTGTTCTATGTTGCTGTCTGGCTGCAGGGCTGTGATGGAGGCTGCCATTTCATCATCGCTGTCACACCCTAATATCGTGCAGGTGAGTATGCTGCTTCTTGGTGCAGCCTGCAACTTAGCAGCGTGGTGCACAAGATGGTGCAGCTTCAGGATTGCATACAGTATATCCTGCTTGACATCCTGCTGTATGTGATGCTGCCACCACTGCTTGTGCTGTTGCTGCTGATCTTGTGCTGCGGTTGCGCCGGTTCAATCGTCACCTGGCTGTGTCCTGCGCTGTTGTGTGTGTGCAATTGCAGACGTACACGTACGCGATCCGGCCCATGCGCGAGCACGCCCAGAACAGCGGCGTGCTCGAGACAATGACGGACATGCCGCAGCCGTCCATGAACGGCAACGGCCACGCAACGACAGCAGCGTCAGGGCTCACCAACAAGAGCAGCTACGGCTCTGGGGGCTCGGCAGTGCACAGCTATGAGGTGCGCTGTTGGGTGCGGTTGTGCATTTTGTTGAGAAGCAGTATATAAGCCTGCCTCTAGCTACAGCTACTGTGGGCGCAAAGTTCAGGTTGTTGTTGGTTTGCGTGCACAGCTACGAGGTGCGCTGCTGGTTGCAGTTGTCTGACAAGAATTACATGATCGTGCTACTAGCTACAGCTGCTGGGGGCGTACAGTTCAGACTGGTGTTGCTTTGTGTGCACAGCTATGAGGTGCGGTGCTGGATGCGGTCATCTGACAAGCAATACTATTTTATTGTGCCACTAGCTACAGCTACCGTGGGCGTACAGTTCAGACACATGGACAGATTGGCCTGCTGCTGGAGTACTGTGACAAGGGCTGCCTGCGTGCCGTCTGTGCCTTGTTTGCCATCATCACTGATGCATCTGCTGCTGCTGCTGCTGCTCTCCCCAACACAACACTCGCAGGTGCCCCTGGTGCTGGAGTACTGTGACAAGGGCTGCCTGTCTGTCTTCTGTGTCTTGGTTGCCATCATCACTCATACATCTGCTGCTGCTGCTGCTTCTGCTGCTGCTGCTGCTGCTGCTCCGTACACGACACTCGCAGGTGCGGCTGGTGCTGGAGTACTGTGACAAGGGCTGCCTGCCTGCCGTCTGTGCCTTTGGTTGCCATCAGCACTTACACATCTGCTGCTGCTGCTGCTGCTGACACTCGCAGGTGCGCCTGGTGCTGGAGTACTGTGACAAGGGCTGCCTGCGTGATGCTCTGGACTGCGGCATCTTCAACCTGGGCCCCGATGGTGTCAACTACCTGGCTGTGCTGGACACTGCTGCTGATGTGGCCAAGGCCATGCTGCACCTGCACTCCTGCAACGTGCTGCACTCGGACCTGTGAGTTGCGGATGTGAATGTGTCAGCTAGCATGCTATGCATGTGCTGTTGCCAGGAGTAACTACGCTTGCTTCAGTGATGGTGTTGGCACTTTGCTGGTTCAACTGCTATGCAGAAGAAGCCGCTTTGACAGTGCTTGCATCGGGTGCTGAACCTTGCTTGCACCTGCCCGTGTTTTCTTCTGCTGTGCAGCAAGGCGCGCAACGTGATGCTGTCGACTGGCAGTGCTGACGGGCGCGGCATTGTGGGCAAGGTACGTGCAACCATGCTAGCTGGCACACTGTCTGATTGCACTGTCAGTCTAGAGAGCGATAGTGCAACACACAGCACAGCTTACTCCCCTGCAGCGTCGTCACCGTCACACCTGCGCCTTGTACTTGTTGCGTCAGGTGGTCAGCTCAGGACACTGCTGCTGTAGTAGCCTTCTTATCAACCAGTGGTATGTCTGTTGGGTTGCTCACACAGACATTGCCAGCACTGCTACCCAAAAACGCCTGATACACGCAAGTACACAACAGTACACACCGATCTGATTCAATGCGTGTGCCTAATTCAATGTGCTGCAGGTTGGTGACTTTGGTCTGAGCTTGAAGATGGACCACCTGGAGACACACGTGAGCAACCTGTTCCAGGGCACCATGACGCACATGGCGCCTGAGATCATGCTCGACGGGCGCGTCTCAAAGGCAGCTGACGTGTACGGTGAGTAACAGCTGTGCTTGATGTATGTATGACCGTGCGTGGGTTGCAGCAAGAGGTCCAGGCACATGCAGTGTAGACTCGACCAGGGCACCATGACGCACATGGCGCCTGAGATCATGCTCGACGGGCGCGTCTCAAAGGCAGCTGACGTGTACGGTGAGTAACAGCTGTGCTTGATGTATGTATGACCGTGCGTGGGTTGCAGCAAGAGGTCCAGGCACATGCAGTGTAGACTCGACCAGGGCACCATGACGCACATGGCGCCTGAGATCATGCTCGACGGGCGCGTCTCAAAGGCAGCTGACGTGTAAGGTGAGTAACAGCTGTGCTTGATGTATGTATGACCGTGCGTGGGTTGCAGCAAGAGGTCCAGGCACATGCAGTGTAGACTCGACCAGGGCACCATGACGCACATGGCGCCTGAGATCATGCTCGACGGGCGCGTCTCAAAGGCAGCTGACGTGTATGGTGAGTAACAGCTGTGCTTGATGTATGTATGATCGTGCGTGGGTTGCAGCAAGAGGTCCAGGCACATGCAGTGTAGACTCGACCAGGGCACCATGACGCACATGGCGCCTGAGATCATGCTTGACGGGCGCGTCTCAAAGGCAGCTGACGTGTATGGTGAGTAACAGCTGTGCTTGATGTATGTATGATCGTGCGTGGGTTGCAGCAAGAGGTCCAGGCACATGCAGTGTAGACTCGACCAGGGCACCATGACGCACATGGCGCCTGAGATCATGCTTGACGGGCGCGTCTCAAAGGCAGCTGACGTGTATGGTGAGTAACAGCTGAATGAGCTACGGGTGGTGTGTTTACACTCACCACCCGTATAAGTCAAGCGGGGAAGTTGGTCGTGGGGTGTTGAGTTGAGGGGAGGTGTGACGTTGATGAGTACAGTGATTGGCTGTGCTTGATATATGTATGACTGCCTGTGGGTTGCAGCAAGAGGTCCAGGAAATATGCAGTGTAGACCAAGTTGGCCAAAAGCGGCTGAGAATGAAGCGGATGGCAACATACAAAGTGTATGCTAGCTTGACCGGGCAGCACAAGCTGGTAGGCTGCCTACTGTGCACTGCATTTGGTGCAGGTTAGTTCAAATGTTGCTGCTACTGAACCTCCTCTCCACGGTGTGCCCTGCTGCTGCTGTGCTGCATCATCCGTCTGCAGCGTTTGGCATGACGCTTTGGGAGATGTACACGTGGCTCCGGCGCTCGTGCTCAGCCTCCTGACACGCAACAAACATAATACTGTCACTTGTTTCTTACTTGTGTTGGGCTGCAGCGTTTGGCATCATGCTGTGGGAGATGTACACGTGGCTCTGGCGTTAGTACTCAGCCTCCTGACACGCAACAACATAACACTGTCACTTGTTTATTATTCGTGTTGCGCTGCAGCGTTTGGCATCACGCTGTGGGAGATGTCACGTGGCTCTGGCGTTGGTGCTCAGCCTCCTGACACGCAACAACATAACACTGTCACTTGTTCATATCTCTGTTGCGCTGCAGCGTTTGGCATTACGCTGTGGGAGATGTACACCGGGGCGCGTGCGTTTGAGGGCGTGCCTCGCGCGCTGCTGGGTCACCAGATCACGCGCCAGCACAAGCGGCCGCGCTTTCCTGAGGACACGCCCTGGGCCTACAGGGACCTGGCGGAGCGCTGCTGGCAGCCCAACTGGGAGGAGAGGTGCGCGGCTGCACACCTATCTGTTGCACATCTGTCTAGTGCACATCTATGTAACGCACATCTGTCTATTGGGTCCTGTTCACTGGTGGTGTCCAGCAGTTCTCTTTTCCCTGGTATCGTTTTGTGTACGCCGTGGGCCTACAGGGACCTGGCGGAGCGCTGCTGGCAGCCCAACTGGGAGGAGAGGTGCGCGGCTGCACATCTATCTGTTGCACATCTGTCTGGTGCACATCTATGTATTGCACACACATATATCTATTGGCGTTTGTTTATGTCCTGTTCACTGGTGGTGTCCAGCAGTTCTCTTTTCCCTGGTATCGTTTTGTGTACGGCCTGGGCCTACAGGGACCTAGCGGAGCGCTGCTGGCAGCTCAACTGGGAGGAGAGGTGCGCAGCCGTGACAAAAGCAAAAAAAGCATTTGGTGTGTTCTGGGCTCTCAGCTGGTGTGTAGAGTTATGCATTGGTGTTGGTTTGTGTAGTCCTGCTTTTGGGGATGCCGGGGCCTCTGCAAGCTCTGCAAGGCTGCTGCTGGCAGCCCAGCTGGGAGGAGAGGTGCACATCCGTGAAGTAATTTAATTTTTGTGTCCTCTGGGCTCTCCGATGGTGTGAAGTTCAGTCATGTGTTGGTGTTGGTTTGTGTACTCCTGCTTCAGGGGATGCCGGGGCCCTCAAAGCTCTGCATGGCTGCTGCTGGCAGCCCAACTTGAAGGAGAGGTGCGCGGCTGCACATTCCTCTATTGCTTTATTGGCGTCTTTCTGGGTGGTGTCTGGCAATTGTGTTGCCAAGCTCAGGTATTGTGTTGTCTACTCCTGGCGCACAGCTCAGGAGACCGGGGGCGGTGACAGCTTTAAACGGCTGGCTGGGGTGCCTTGCTGCTCCAGCACGCATGACGTTATGTGTCAGCTGGGGTGTAACTAATAGCTGAATGCGTAATAGCTTATGCGTGCACAGCTGGGGTGTAACCTGTTCCTGTGCTGCACTTCTGCATTGCTGCATTGCTGTCGTGCAGGCCCACGTTTGAGCAGGTCTTGCGGCAGCTTCAGGCGCTGCGCGCTGCGGATGCGCGGCCCACGCCTGCGCTGCATGTGGTGGTGCGGCTGCCACGCATGCCTGCCGGCTCCACGGTGACGGCCAGCAACAAGGGCTCCCACGACTCCAGCCCAGCAGTCAGCTCAGGGAACCAGGTGAGAGGCACAACAGGGGTAGCAGACCCAATGATGTACACTATGAGTGTGTCTGTATGTACGTGTGCATGCCTGCCGGCTCCACGGTGACGGTCAGCAACAAGGGCTCCCATGACTCCAGCCCACCAGTCAGCTCAGGGAACCAGGTGAGGCACAAGAGGGGTGGCAGTGCTTCTTTGCGTAAATGGATTGCGAACCAGTAAGAGTGAGCTGTACTCCATAGTAGCCGCAGCCAGTCGCACTACTTGATTGCTGTTCAAAAGGTGACCAGGTGAGAGGCACAAGAGGGGTGTTAGCAGACGATAAAAGGGCACTATGAGGGTGCAAGAAGCAAGGCTCTGCACACGCCAGGGCATCAAGGAACATCTCTGGGGTAAAGGGTCCACTGGAACCTGGGGCTTGGGTGTTGGGGGTTGGTGCAAGTACGTACGTGTATACAGCTGCTGCGTGGAGTCTGTCGTTTGGCGGGCGCCCCTACCAAGCGTGTACATAGGCTGTGTACTCATTCTTGCGTTATGGATGTGCCTCACATATGTTTGCAGGGGATTGGCAGCCACTCAACGCCCATCACGCCTGCGCTGACACGCCTTGGGCCTGCAGCAGTAGCCACCGGCACCGGCGATGCCAGCTACTACCTAGAGCACAGCATTGATGAGGATGTCATCGTCATGGACAGCCTCACTGACTGGAGCCTCGGCGCCAGCGGCATAGCTGCGGGAGTCGGGCTACCTGGTATGCCAGCTGGTGAGGGGAATGGTGGTGGATTGAAAGGGGGTGGGGGGTGGGGGCGCGGTTCGGTGCGTGCTAACCGAAGCTTGCTGATGCCACAGATAGCGGAGGCAGCAGCAGAGGGGCAGGAAGGAGGGCTGGACGGTGGTACGGGGAGTGGTGGGGCGGCAGAGCAGCAGCAGCTGCTACAGAGGGGCAGGAAGCAGGGTGGAGGGGAGCAGCAGCGGCAGCAGCAGCAGCAGCCGTCGCCTGTTCGTGCTGCTGCAGAAGCGCAGCTGGCGAGCTTGGAGGGGCAGGCAAAGGCGCTGCGGCAGCAGTAGCATATGGCAGGCAGAGTTTGAATGTTGTGGCTTTCCAGACGTGTTTGTTAGCGCAGCTGGCAAGAGCTTGGAACAATCAGGCAGAAGTAGTCAGATTGTTGGGTTGCGGCAGAAGGGCGTCCTTGTGGAAGCACAGTTCGGGGGTTACCAGACGAGTGGATGATGTGATTGCAGCAGCAGTGGCACAATAGGTGGTGGGGTGCGCTACATGTGGTTTCCATTGATTGCAGACGTGCTGCTGCTGTTGGTACGTGCTGCTGCTGTTCGTGCGAAACACTATTGTTAGCAGTAGCACTAGGTTTGGTGGGGCGGGAACTGGGCTCCGCTTACAATGGGGTTGGTGCGTTGCGCGTGGATCTGTGACACCTTAGTGCATCTCTGTACATGTTTTTGCTGTGGCATGGAACCTTGGTTGGGATTGACTGCAGCACCATCGAGTGCTTACTAGCACAGCTGTTGCGCTGCATGTAGGCGTTTGCTTTCTGACTAAATGTTTTGCTCTCTTGGGATTCGTCTGTTGCGCTGGAGCACAGGGCATGGTGTCATCTCTCTTGCAGTGCTGCCTGGAGTTGGTTAGTGCTGCCGAACGCTTTGTGCTGCAGCCGTTAATGCCTGAAGACCTTCTGCTTGGCGTCGCAGGCGGCTGTCTCCTTTTCTGTAGCCTTGTTGCTGGAGCGTGTTGAGCACTGTAGCTGGTTTTAGCGCACGCCACGGCATGCCCCAGAGGAGTTCCATTCAGGCATGCAACAGACGAACAGCTGCATGCCAAGTAGGCAATTGAGGCTGTCTTGCTGTGTGCGCGTGGTAGTGGTTCCTGCAGGTTTGCAGGAGCTGTGTAGGCTTCTCTGAGCTGCACTTATAGGCATCGGAGCATCGCTGTCTCGCTGAAACTGTGCCGGTGACATTGTGAGTACCATTCCTTACTTGCGTGGCGGTGGTTGTCGTGACTCCTTGATGGTCTAGCAGTTGGTGGGTTGCCTGCGCATCATGTGACGCTGCGCGGTCGCCTCCCGGGGGGGAGGGGGGGGCGGGGTTGCAAAGCACGCTGTGCTATCAAATGGCAGACAGCTCGACATCTAGTCTGCTGGCTTGTAGGTTGTGATGCGATGCGCGATGCGATGCTCGAACCTTGAGTATAGCAAGACTGCCTCATTGCTTGGTTGTTTTGCTGTTGGTGGCTGTGGCGGCGAGCTAGGGAGGCTGTTGGCTGGACACGCCAAATGAATGGCTTGAAGCTTGCCACAGCCTAGGCAAAGTACTGCATGAATGCACTCCTGAAGTGTGTTGTATGTGGATGTATGTGGTTGCGTGTTGCTATGGATGATGTGCGCAGGCTATCTTTTCAGGCAGTGGTGGCTGGCTGTCTTGCAGGCAGTTGTGCTTGCCTGTAGACATGTTTCAGTACATCTGATGGTTTGGAGTATATGGCTTGCTTGGCTGCCTCCATCACCCCTACTCTGTAGTGCAGCTGTGGGTACTGCTTGGGGATGCATGGGTGTGTTTGCCTTGGAGGTCTGATGCTGAAGCCGTAACAGTGTGCGATGGCTGCTGCTTCGTGCAGTGGCCCCTGTTGTGGGCTGATTACCAGGATCTAGTACAGCTTTGCAAGTTGCTGCTGATGTTGCTGCAAGGTGGCTGGCTGTGGGCGGCCTATGCTTTGCTGCTGTTCAGCTTGTTGGGTTTGCTGTATGCTGGTTGATGTGGTGTGTTGCGCTGGCGGTGATTTGCCGGCTCTTCATTGCTGAATAGCTGGTATGCAAGCAGAGCGCCTGCCTTGTATTGCTGATGACGGGGCTAGCCAAAGAGCGGGATGCAGAGGAATGTGACATGTCACATGCACATCACGTCGGCTGGTGGCTTTTAGGGATTGGCTTGTCCAGCAGTCCTCAGGCAAGCCTCAGGGTGCGCAAGTAGCTTGCACGCTGCACAGGCCGCATCGATAAGCAGGCTGTGAGCTGGACCAGCAGTATGCATGCTGTTGCGCTTTTGACGCCCCAATAATGACACGCTGGTTGACGCATCCTGGCTGTTTCAGCAGACAGTGGCGAGGGCAGCTTGGGCGCATTTCCTGTGCGCAGCTGCAACCGGCAGCATATGTGTTGCCGCAACAGCAGTACTAGTGCTGTATCGGCGCTGGGGTTGAGGCAAGGCCTCTGTGGTTGGCGGTGTATTGGCAGCTGCACGGGTGGTATGCACACAGCTGCAAGGCTAAGTACCATGATTGATTGCTGGGCGCCTTCAGTAGGTTGGCAGAGTCAAGGGCCGCAAGTCAGTGTACTTCCAAGGCTGTGGTGGCGACTGTTTTGTCAAAGAGCGACCAACGGTTGGCAGACTTTGCCTGGGTTACAAGGCTGGTTGCTGAAGCGCAACCAGTCCTAGCATGGCTGCGTACTGTTTGATTTGGAGCGCGCGTGTTAACATCTGCTCAGTCAAAGGCATAATTGGTTTTCTTGGCACTTGCCTTTACGTACACATCTCTTGGTTCTCTTGATGATCGCTTGATGATTGTATTTGGCTGTTCTGGCTTTGAGAGGCGTCATAGTAGGGTTGGCTTCACAATTGGTGTTGGGCTCTCCAAGAGCAGCGGCTGCTGCAGACCAGTGGGGGGTGCTGCGTTGGTGCTGTTCGGAGGAGCGGCATGTGGCTGCAGCCTGACCTGTGCATGTGCATAGCTGGGTTGCATTGCAGGGCACCTGTGACTCCATCACTTACGCAACGGGTATTCAAATTTACTGGCGGCACGTTGACTGCCCACGCATCAACTGGGTTGATGGAATTATGCACGCAAGGATGGAAACTGAAGCTGGGCTGTTTGAAGGGCTTGTGAGAGCCAGCCCGGCCTTTATCAAGGGGCAGAGGCTGTGTGCAGCTTGGTTGGATTGTGTGCTTGCTCTGCTGCGCCAGCCCACGTGTAACTTTGTTACCACGTTTGTGTTGCACTGCGGCGGCGTTATACTGACTTTGCACTGCAACCAAAGTAACTGTGTCACTTTTCTACCGTAGATGATTAGGGGGCAGGCACGCCAACCTGGCGGTGGATCCTGTCTGTGATCAATGGCTCGTGTTGATTACACAGCATGCACTCTTCGAACACCACATGGTCACGTCATACTACGATGGTAAACGATATTGACACATAATAAACTGCTTTACTGCTTTACTTGCGTTCATGCGCCTTCAAGTACCGCTACATTCTTTACATAATAAACAACGTCAGTACAAGTGCTCGCATGCTGCATATGCGCTCTCTAAACAAGGTGCCGACAAGAACAGGTGTAGGAACATGTAGGCCGCAAGATAGCATGGACATGTGATGAAACTCCTCCCCAGGCCATTTTTGTGTGCTGGTGCGCCAACACGTGGCGTTGAGTTGCTGATGCGTGTTCGCATGGGATGTCTTTGTGTGCACGAGCGTACCAGTCGTTATAGGGGTAGCAGAGCAGATTCTAATACAGCGTGTCCTGCTTGTGGTCAGAATGTTGAGTCTTTGTCACATCTGATGTTTGATTGTCCTGCCACTTCTGCTCAAAGAGATACTATGTTGGATGAGATTTGGTCTGTTTTGCAACCGACAGTTGCTGGTGGCGCTGGAAAATTGCGCAATGTATTGTCATTGACTGATGCATCGACCAAGTTGTTGCGTTTTGTTTCTGATGATGTTTGGGGTAGCAAGGGGGTTTGCCGACTGGTGTCTAGGAGCATTGCTGCGTATCTTGTGAAAGCTTGGGATGTGCGTAATAGTTGCAAACATAATGGAGCGGTGCTCCCTCTTTCATTGCTGCGTATCTTGTGAAAGCTTGGGATGTGCGTAATAGTTGCAAACATAATGGAGCGGTGCTCCCTCTTTCTTCCGCCCCGGGGGTGGCGCGGGGCCGATGGCGTTGATGCTATGGCTTGATCTGGTAATTTGATGATGATGATGATGATGAAGATGATGATGATGATGATGATGATGATGATGATGATGATGATGATGATGAGACTCCTCCGTGCTTGACCACTATGTGACATATTGCTTTTGACGCCCAGATACCCGCGTGAACGTGCGCCGTGACACAACCGGTCAAAACCCAGAACCACACAACAGTGACGCCACAAACACAGCGCGCTATCACCCCGAGAGCATTAGCCCCAGCCCCCAGCAGCTGGTTGCCTAACAATGATTGTGCGCTGTGTGCTGCCTGCAACAAACAAGCAGAGCAGATGACGTTGCAAGCGACAGGGCCTGCATGACACCTGACGTCCGACAGAACACCATCACTCCAACCGCCTACACAAGTCACAGGCATGCAAACCGCAGTACTGGTTGATGGGCACATATACGTTGCACGAACTTCGCTCGCGCCAAACTCTTGTGGCCAAAGGGGTGGTATGGGGGTACCACAGAGCGCTTACGTCACTCAATGCAGCCCGACACCAGCAGACGCTGCCGCCAGTTGCTGTGATGGGCAGTATCAGCGCCACACACCAGTTTTGCCACTCTGTCAATGCCGGGTGAAAACGGGGTGACATCGCAAACAGACACTTGGCAGGTGTTTTCAGCTGAGTGGAAGCGCCCTAGTGGTGCTGTTGCGGTGACACCTTGGCATAAGTATGTGCAGAGTTTGCTTTGCAAGTATGGTGTGGATGTTGAGGCGGCGGCTGATCGAGCTAATGCGTGCAAGAATCACATCAACCGTCAGGTCAGGAAGCTGCATGCAGACACAATTGTTTGTGAATCACTGCAGCACTCTACTTTGAGCCGTTACATCACGCATGTGCACCCTACACATGCTGATGCCATGCGTTTTAAAAGGGCTAGGCCCTTTTTGTGTTCTGGTGCGCCAACGCGTGGTATTGAGTTGCTGATGCGTGTTCGAATGGGCTGTCTTTGTGTGCATGAGCGTACCAGTCGTTATGGTGGCAGCAGAGCTGATTCTAACACAGCATGTCCTGCTTGTGGTCAGGGTGTTGAGTCTTTGTCACATCTGATGTTTGATTGTCCCGCTACTTCTGCTCAGAGGGATACTATGCTTGATGAAATTCGGTCTGTTTTGCGTGATGTTGCTGGCGGCGCTGAAAAATTGCGCAATGTGTTGTCGTTGACTGATGCATCCACCAAGTTGTTGCGTTTTGTTTCTGATGATATTTGGGGTAGTAGGGGGGTGTGCCGAGTGATATCTAGGAGCATTGCTGAGTATCTTGTCCAAGCTTGGGATGTGCGTAATATTTGCAAACACAATGGAGCAGTGCTCCCTCTTTCTTCCGCTCCTGAGGGGCGCGGGGCCGATGGCGTTGATGCTATGGCTTAATGGGTAACATGATGATGATGATGACACTTGGCAAGCGGTCATCGCAAACAGACACTTAGCAAGCGGTTGCTGCCACAGAGGGCAGCCGACAAGTCCCAAGTGCCACGCCGTAAGTAATTAGCGAGAGGTCTAACATACTGGATGCTGTTGGTTGCCTGACAGTTGACAGCCAACTTTGCACAACAAGCATAACATTGGAAAGTGCATGAGAGACACAAATGCTGTCCGACCGTGCCTGGAGCGTTGTGCACTTGTTGTATGTCACCAAACTGACCAACGCAGCTGGTCAGTGGCGTCGCCAAGTTCACTAGCAAATCACATGCTGAATATGTACCATTCACAACGCGCATCAGACACTGCTTCCACCCTTAACATCACTGTGTGCTGACCTGCCAATGTGTATATGTGTTCTGTGAACACTTCAGAAACACTTGGTGCAAGGCCACTGCCGATCACTTCAGAGCCAAGAAGAGGCTCACAGCTCTACCTGCAAAACTGTCCACGACACAAAAGCATATGGGCACCCAACCTATGGAAAATTGGCAGCAAACATGCTTCATCATGCGCCGAGGCTGCTGGACTCAGGTGCAAGCCAGCCTCAAAATCGTGGGTTCCGTTGGCCATTTGCACTACCTTGGTGCAAAGTCTGCCCCAACAGTAACTGCCTGCGCTTGCTCGCATCGCATCCACCTACACAACACTGCTGCATGCACAGGCCACCCGATGGTCAAAAGCGTCAACATTGTACTGCCCACAACAAAATTGTACTGCTGGTGCTGTGCCTGTGCATCATCACCCTGCCCTCTGATGATGCCCCTGCTCACAAACGCAGCACACTGGCAGCTATCCGGCCTTTGATTCTGCACACCAAAAATATGCACAGCCCCTTCCACTGTGCTTTCGAACGGATGGTGTATGCGTAACGCCCCCGAGAGAGTTCAACCCTCTCAATGAACACACGCACGTGACACAACGATGCTACTTTGCAGGACATTGCTGTCACACCCAAACCGAAACAGGCAGGGGGCATGACTGACTGGCAACCTGCACCAAAAGGGTGCAAGCTTGAACTGCAGCACACCTCTGCATGGCATCAATTGCAAACACAAAGCAGCAAACCGAAGGGTCAGCAGGTGGGCCTGATGGCTTGACCATGTGTAGCAACAACAGCAGAGAGCATTCCAATCCATCGCCTGTCAGCAGCATGCTTCATCAGCAGGACCTGAAGCCAAGACAGCCACTTTGTAACACAAAAGGTGTACGATGTATCAGCTGCTAGCCGATGCTATAAGCAGTACAAAGCAGGCCTCGCATCCACATAGTGCGGCAGTACAAACAAACGCACACAGACAAACACTTACACACAATGCTCGAATGACGCACACTTCAGAGTCTGCTGTGCTTCTTTCGGCCGAACCCTGCATGGCATGAAGACCTTTCACAAGCAGTTGAAGCGCGGTCAAAGCCCGGTCAAAGTCCGGTCAACATCCAGTCAAACACAGTCTCATTACTCACACACACAGCATCTCACCACATGAGATCACCCAAAATACACACTCCAGAGACACACCCAATGGCCCTTCAGCCTTGCCTGCTTAGACCCAAACAGCAGACCACAAAATGGCTGAAGGCCAAACCCTGTCACCTGCAAAACCACAACCAACAAAGCACACACACCCACACACACAGTAGAAGGCAAGGCCATGCAAAATCATCGATTGGTACTACATAACAGTTGGCACACAGTGCTTGCCTTCTCAGGCAAGCATGCGTCAAAATTGTGTGCACGATCAGCAGCTGTGACATTCCCGAAGCCATATCCGCAAACCTCCTCACCCAAATAAGCCTACCCAGCTGGTTTGACGTGGTGCAGGGACAGCCACTCAAACTGTACCGTACAGTTTTGCGTTCCCAACACTTTGTGCTCCACTGAACTTTGCTACGCAAACACCTCCCAGCAGCACGACTGTCAGCAACCTACCAGCTGTCAGTTGATTGCTGCGGCAGTGTCTGTACTCGACGTGCAAAGTGCACAAGCACCCTCAACGGTCTACTTCTCTACCCAACATGCTAATGAGGGTGCCAATCTAGGGTGTGTGATGTTTCTGTGATGCCTGCAGCCTGATTCAAAACGCACAGGAGGGTGCTGCCAGCTGCACCCAAACACACCCAGCAATGCTGTGCTGCTGAAATGCCGATGGTATCAAGCACTGCAGTTGATGTCCAAGCAGATTGGCTGGCTGAGCAAGCAAAAGGACACTTCATAAAACAGAACAAAGGCACGGCAAGACATGCGCCTGTTGCCTGCACACCAAGCCATGCACCATGACACATGCCACCTAAGCACGCTCTTCCTCCAAACAACAGGTAGCCACTTTGTGCTATAGCAGTGAGCCACATGCATGCAGACCTTGCCAACACCTGCCGCGCAGACAGCACCAATGCAACACGACTCAGGATGCAGCAGCTATGCCTCGCCTCATAACATACCACCGATGCGTTTGCAATTTGCATGTCCTATAACCTTTTCACCACCACGGCAACTCCTGATGCCGCTGAGCAAACACTGCACCACCATCCGAGCACACACAGACAGGCGAACCACACGCACGCACGTAACCGCACGCAAGCCGCACTTGTATGGGGTTGAGTCGTCCATGTTCACTGCAGTGGCATGTGGCGCACTGCATCCGGAGAGACACTTCTTCCTGCAGCAGCAGCCCAGCGACAGCCTGAACCCAGTTGCTGATCCGACGTCACTAAAGCAACACACAGCGCAGCAGCGCTGAGGCTGCTACCCTCTCATCTCGCACCACACGCTCGGGAGCTATCGCTCGCTCGGGAGCTGTCACCAACCCACCCAAAACAGCATCAGCAACCCTGCCCAACGCCTGCTCAAAACCACAGCCGCTCACAATCATATGACGACTCAAGGACCACTCAGCTGTCTGCAAGTACTTGTGTAGCACCGCCACATAACGACCTCCGGTTCCCGATTCAGCGCAGCCTCGTCAATGCATGTCTCACCCAGCCAAACCCACAGCAGCGCATTTGTATGACTGCACGCAGCATCACCATGACAACATCAGCAACCAACCACCCAGCAGCTGCACCAGTCCCCCTTCACTGCACCAGTGGACTCTGCTGTGCAGCGAGAGAGACAGCAAAGCCGCCAACAACTCGCTGTAGTGGTTCAAATGACGTCTGCCGCTGAACTGGCACAGCAACGCTGCTCAAGCCCTGGCTAGCAAGCTGGGGTGCTGCACATGAGATGCCAGGGCCCTGACGCAACACAGATGGCACCTGCTGGCGCTCTGCACTGCCGGCAGTGCTGCTGTCATTGCTGTTGCTGCTGCCGACATGCGTTGCCGCACTGAGTCCGCTGCCACTGCCATAACCGCCAGCACCACTTTGTAACAAGCCGTTCTCGCCATTGCTGCCGGCCTCACTACCTGCTGCTGCTGTGCGGTCTTGCTGCCGGCTGTCTGCTAGCACGGCTGACAAAGCAGCCGCAGCTGCGACTGCCGGGAGCTCGATTGAGCGGCGCGGCTGCCACTTACTGAGCATGCTTTTGGTCTGCCTCCAAGGCGGCAGCACAATGCCTGCTGCGTGGAACGCTAAGCTCATCTCTGCACACAGCAGCTCAACTAGCTGCGGGATGCGGCCTGCATGCCCCACATACACAGCTGGCAAGGAGTCCAGAACAGCTGCGTAGCGTGCCGAGGGGTGCGCAATCGCGAACTGGTCTCTGAACGTGGGATCTACAATGATGCTGTCGATGCTGATGCTGCTGCTGTTGCTGGGGGTGGCGTTGGCGGGCTGTGGCCGCTGCAGCACCAGGCAGCAGTGCCGCAAGTTGCGCAGGCACTGGCCGCCTGCACCGCCACCGAGTGACTCGCGTAGGGACACTGCGTAGCCCATGTTGCTGCTGAGCAGTTGCCCTAGGCCTGCTGCACACACGCGGGCGCCTTGGCTGAGCAGGGACTGGCAGGCTGACTCCACATCCCGCACAGCCTGCAGGACAGGCACAGCAGCACCAGGCGCGTAAACAAACTGTCCATTACTGCAGCAGGGGAGCGGTTAGAAAGGGAAACATGATGTTCAGCTACATTTAGTGCACCATGTGCACCCATGTGGACAGCACGTGCCAATTGCAGGACAGGCACCAGCAGGGTGCTGTAGTCCTATTCGCAGCAGGCGCAGCATCAGCCCAGCACACCTGTGATGCTGCTGACATGGCCCTGCTGATCAAATTCGAGACTGCCTGCACGGCCTGCAGTCCCTCTGCATCCAGTTGATGCTGTTGTCCTGGGGCTTCCTCCATCTGCAGGCAGCAGGCCGTTGATCGGCAGCGGAGGCGTGGGCGTGTCAACAAATCAGAGAGGCAGAGAAATACGCAGCCAATGCACGAGGCATAGCAGGAAGCCATTCAGCGATGCCAGAAGCATGCAGGCGTGCGCTGTGTCCAGGTCAGCCTCACGCCTCGCACACCAATACAACATGCCAGTCAACAGGGTTCCACAATTCATACGTCTGCCACAAACATGTACATCATTGATTTGTTCGCTGCCGTCGTGCACCAGTCACATGGGCAGTGCGAAGGCCCATGTGCTGCTTGCAGGTCCGGGATCAATCTTGTTTTGGCTCACCTCAAGGTCAAAAAGCATAGACGTTGGACGAGGAAGCCTCTGCAGGTGCTGTTGCGGTGCCATGGTTGTGTGCTAAGCCCGGCTCGCTAACCTGGCCTTGACTCGTTGTGCGCGGCTGCTTACGTCCTATATTGTTCACATATGGTGGCAACCAACCGGAACAAGGCGTCAGGCGCGACACCTGCGCACACTCGAGCAGCGTTACGAGACAACCAACGTCCTACAAATAATGATAGGAAGATGCTACACAACGCCTTGATCAATTAGCCCCAGCTAAAAGGTGAGGATACGTCGCCACGAGAGACTCTCATAGGTATCCAGGACAGACCTAGGGTGCAGCGTAGGGTCTGGCTGTGGCGCACTCTGCACTCCGTCGACTCCGTTGTAAGCCCGTTGCAGATCGCTCTAATCCAAACAGAGCAGCTGACCGGGACCCAGTGGAAGCCCATCACTTGCTGGGTGTGACTCCTCGTGTCGACCCGTTCAGCCCTTTGGAGGCACCAATCCAGCATCTAAGAAACGTTGTAGGCGCTAGTAAGCTCAGCCATGAGCTTCATCGTCGACTTCTTCAGCCATAAGGTGCAGGAGACCTATGAGCCCCCCAGCCAAAGAGCCAAAGCGTTCGAAGATGGGCTCCAGGCAGCTCAGAACATCCAGGCAGACACGTAAGGGAGGGCAGCTGCAGCAGCAGCCCGGCAGGTCTGGTGTACATGCGCCTGAACAACACCTGCAGCAGCACAGCAGCAGCACGTCTGCGTGCTTACGCCTCTCCCTGCTGCTGCAACTATTGCTTTGGATTTGCAGGAGGGTCTACGCAGACATGAATATCAAGCCCAAGTACAGATTCAGCCACCTGCAGATGAACCCCTTCGTGAGTGTCCGCTGCAACAGCTGCTTTGGCGCGCCTGAAATCCTTTTCTTGTGCTACATTGCGCCTGCCTTCGCAGTATATGCAAGGAATGTTGTCCGGCTGTCCCCATCTAGCAATGGCATAGCAGCAGGGGCTCAATGCCAGCAGTCACAGAGCAGCGTGCACAGCTGCCACTGCAACCTGTCCTGCAAGCAAGGCGGAAGGCCCCTGCTGTTCTTGACTTGGTGGTGTTTTGTGCACTCTGGCTGGCTGCTATTCTGCTCGCTGCTGCAGTATGAGCAGCGCAACAAGATGTTCCCTCACAGGAAGTTCGCGCGCCGGGAAGAGTGAACAGCAGGCAGGCAGTTGAGCATTTCTTGAAGAGCTGGACAGCCGGGGTTGTGCACACAGCTGCAGCCCGCGACTTATACACCGCAATCACTGGCCTTGGCAGCTGCTGTTTCAGGCGGGGTTCCAGCCATTGGCAGCAATGAGTACTGGGCGCTGCAGCAGCTGAGGCAGCAGCAGCAGCAGCGCAAGGATGCAGGAGCTGTGGCAACAGAGCAGCTTGCCCATGGCGTGCTGCCGTGTCGGCTGATGGGAAGCAGCAGCTGGGGTGTGCTGCTGGCTGTGCACGCTGCGTGCGCACTGTCTAGGCCAGTTCGCCACATATTGTGCCACCTAGGTAGCAGCTGGCAGCTGCTGAAGATTCTCTGATTGTGTGACGGTCACACTGCGCAGGAGGTCAAGCAGCATACTGTGCTGAAGTACGTTGGCCGCATGACGGGCAGTGATTAGCTTGTTCAGCAACGGCTTCATACACACCCGCTGTTTTGCCAGCACCTGCATATGTACTTCAACTTTTTTTCATTTCAGCTCAGCGTATGCAGTGGTGAGGCCTCCGTGTTGGTCACCAGCCAACGGCATTTGTATATGGCACGTCTCAGAGGCCCATGGTGGCAGACCTTACATTGCTGGCTTCAAGGAGACTGCCTGTGGCTTTGACACCATGGTAGCAAGGGCTCAGCCCCTGACACACTGGCAGCCTGCACCAGTGGTGCACTCGCAAAAACATGGCATGCCATTGCACTAGCAAAGCATGGCATGCCAGCCTGGCACCACCGGGTGGCACGCTTGGCCAAAGGCCGGGCCATTGGCTTCCAATCCACAAGATCTGCCAGATCGGCCAAGTTGGCCGCCAAGCATGGACCATGCCACTGGCAGGCTTGGCATCGTCATCATCAAATAACTAAATCAAGCCATAGCATCAACGCCATCGGCCCCGGACTTGGCATCAAACGATCTGCCATGCCAACTCAGCTGAGCGGACAGCACAGAACTGTTTGTAACTGTTTGTAGGCGCAACAGCAGCAGCAGCAACAGCAGCAGCAACAGCAGCAGCAGCAGGCACGTCAGCAGCAACAGCAGCAGCAGCAGCAGCAGCGTGTAACTGCTGCTACAGCAGCAGGAACGCCGTTGCTGCACGAGAGCCAGAACGGCTTTCGTCCCAAGCGCAGCTGTGCTGACCACCAGAGTGTGCTCAGTGAGGTGTTGGGTGGGAGGAAAGCTGAGGGGAAGGATTCTTATGTGCTGTTTGTTGACACCTATAAGGCTTTCCCAACAGTGTGGCTTGATGGGCTCTTTCAAAAGCTGTGGGACAAGGGTGTGCGTGGAAAGATGTTCCGTGTACTCTACAACTTGTATCAGGGTGCACGCCGTGTGGTGTCTCACGAAGGTCATGTCACTGAGAGCTTCACATGTGACCTTGGTTTGCATGAGGGCGATGTTATTTCCCCCACACTGTACCTGTACTTCATTGATGATCTGCTGCATGAGGTGCATGCAAAGCACCCTGGAATCACCCTTATGGGCCCTTGTGACGAACCTGCTGGTCAGGTTCATCATCATCATCATCATGATGATGATGCTGGTCAGGTTGTGGCAGCCATGCAGGCTGATGACTTTGTTGCTGTGTGCGGATCTCTGGCTGAGGTTCAGGCTGTGGCTGCAACAGTTTATGAATACAGTTGTAAGTGGCGGTTCAAGCTGAATAGCTTGAAGTCTGCTGTCATGCATGTCTCACCAGCTAGACAGCCCAGCCAGTTGGCTGATTCTGGCATCGTTTGGAACGGTGTGCCTGTGCCTGTTGTATCAGAGTACTGCTACCTTGGCCTGTGGTTCAACAATGCCTGCAACTGGAATACGCACTTTGAGAAGATGTTGGCAAAAGTGCATCGTGTGAAGGGTGGGCTCATGCCAGTCTGGAAGAGCCGGCTCATCAGCGTGGAAGTCCGGCGGGACTTTAAACACGTGGCGCAGTGGTGATGACGGTCGACTAGTGTCCGAGAGGTCGCAGGTTCGATTCTGAGCCAAGGCAGTATTTCCCTGGATTCAGGGGTACGGTCGGCGAAAGCCGAAGGAAGGATACTGCCATTGTCCTCGCGACTCTCCGCAGGACTCCGTCGATTGCTGGCTATATACATACCAGCCCTACTAGGTATGCAGTCCACCATCTGGGGTGATTCCAACATGCTGCCTAGTAGGGGTGTAAGGGTCTGGGTGGTCTACCTTACACCAGTAGAGAGAATAATAGTCGTTCAATTTCCGCCTCCCCAGAGGGTGAGGCGCGGTGCCGATGCCGAAAGGTAGGGCTTATCAGAATGATTATTATTATTATCAGCGTGGAAGTAAAGCGTATCATTCTGCTTACATGCGTTCGCCCGATTGTTGAATATGGCAGCGAGGTCTGGTTTCCGTCAACTGCAAGGCAACTGCAACAGATTGACAAAGTGCAGACTGACATCATCAAGTGCTCAATGCGTTGTGGCCCTTGCACTTCACTTGTTCTGGCTGAATGGGGTGTGAAGCCATTGCACATGTGGCTTCATCAGAGGGCGATGGAGTATTACTTTAGGGTTCAGCGTATGCAGAACTCTCGGTTGCCGCATCAGGTGTTTTCAGCTGAGTGGAAGCGCCCTAGTGGTGCTGTTGCGGTGACACCTTGGCATAAGTATGTGCAGAGTTTGCTTTGCAAGTATGGTGTGGATATTGAGGCGGCGGCTGATCGAGCTAATGCGTGCAAGAATCACATCAACCGTCAGGTCAGGAAGCTGCATGCAGACAGAATTGTTTGTGAATCACTGCAGCACTCTACTTTGAGCCGTTACATCACGCATGTGCACCCTACACATGCTGATACCATGTGTTTTAAAAGGGCTAGGCCCTTTTTGTGTTCTGATGCGCCAACGCGTGGTATTGAGTTGCTGATGCGTGTTCGAATGGGCTGTCTTTGTGTGCATGAGCGTACCAGTCGTTATGGTGGCAGCAGAGCTGATTCTAACACAGCATGTCCTGCTTGTGGTCAGGGTGTTGAGTCTTTGTCGCATCTGATGTTTGATTGTCCCGCTACTTCTGCTCAGAGGGATACTATGCTTGATGAAATTCGGTCTGTTTTGCGTGATGTTGCTGGCGGCGCTGAAAATTGCGCAATGTGTTGTCGTTGACTGATGCATCCACCAAGTTGTTGCGTTTTGTTTCTGATGATATTTGGGGTAGTAGGGGGGTGTGCCGAGTGATATCTAGGAGCATTGCTGAGTATCTTGTCCAAGCTTGGGATGTGCGTAATATTTGCAAACACAATGGAGCAGTGCTCCCTCTTTCTTCCGCTCCTGAGGGGCGCGGGGCCGATGGCGTTGATGCTATGGCTTAATGGGTAACATGATGATGATGATGATCCTTATGCCCCTGTGCACATAATCTGGTCGCAGTGTTATCTACAGCATCACAGGAGGCGCCCTTGCATGTTTTTTACTTTGGGAAGCTTTGATCAATGCTCATGAACATAGAAGCTTGGCGGGTTAGCGGGTTTTTATGTGGCACAGTCACTGCAGTGGGCCACTTTTATGCGCACTGCGTGCGGTGAGCAGCAGCCGGCTGGAAGCTTGAAGGTCAGCTGTGCATGCTGGCTGCTGGAGTGCTGCATACTTCAAGTACACTTAAAGTGGCACCAGTGCACAGGCTGTGCATCATCATCATCAGCGTCGCTTCTGCCCGCAACTTCTCCATATGATTTGATTGTTGTGGCCCACAACAATCTGCTGGGCAGAAGAGCCGCTGGTACCATGCCAGTGCTGCTGCCACGTGGGCTGATGCTGCACACAGTGGCATGAGCCTCAGTGCCATGGCATGCCGCAGCCAGTGAAGCAACTTGCTTTGAAAGTCACCTTCACCTCTTCATCACAGTGTGCCGTGCGCAAGTTACAGCACGATCTGAATAGCTGTGGTGTTTTAGAGTCCACTAAACAGGCCTGTAACTTACACTGTATGGCATGCCATTATGTGATTTATGTAGTGGTCCCCACGCGGCAACAGCCCCACACACACTGAACCAATTGCTACTCTGCGCAGACCCTATGCAGCGCACCCGTCTGCACCGTGGTGACAGCTTGCATGCTGACAAATGTCGTGGACACAGGCAGCACACCAGCAGTGGTCCACTGCATGCAGGTGTTCACAGAGTATGGTGGCAGACAAAGGTTCAACCATGTGACATGCTATGACAGATAGTAACACTGTGTGCTATGTACATGAACTGGCCTTCATGCAAGAAGATAGTGCCGCACACCAAGTTGATGCAAGACAGCTTGATTAACAGCAGTGCCACTGAGGCGGCCAGCTGCCAGCCAGTGACACAACAGACAGATCTGCATCAGATTCACTCTGTCACCGTGGCAGCCATGACCAGGCAGCTGCCAGAAGTGGTTGCTGTGCACATGCACACCGCAGCATTGCTGCAGACACAGCATAACGCTGCCGGCAAGCGACTGCACACGCTGTAGGTAATTATGGACAGGATCTGTCCATACCTTTATGGGTAACATGATGATGATGATGATGATGATGATGATGATGATGATGATGATGATGATGATGATGATGGACAGATCCTGTGATACTAGCATGAGGGGGGTATTCCGCTGTACGAGCCTGCATGAGCGTTTCCAGTGCCGCACATGTTTCTGACATGCCGATACCATCCGCGCCAGCATGCTCAGAAACGGCACCATCACAACATGCCAGGTGTGTGCTGCTCTGCCTGCTCCAGCAGCGGCACAACAAGCTCAAGCATGCTGCACTTGGCAACCAGCCAACACGCATGTGCACAACCACAAGCAGGCACAGCTGCTGCTGTGCACCCCAGCATAGAATAAGCACCGCACAGGCACACGTGCAAGTGTGCGTTACAACACACAAACCAGCTCTAGTGGAAGGGTCAATGGGTCAAGATAATGACAGTGATCATGTTCATACATTGCAAGTGCAGGTCAGCAGCCAAGCTGCAGTGGTGGAGCGTTGCTTTACTTCAAGCAGCGCAGCCCAAAGTATTACAACATGCAAGTGCCCGCCACAGTGCCCAGCAGTGTAAGCTGACATCATATTGTGGTCGTACATGGCACGACCTGGGCCTGTTGCTAAATGCGAGTTGCCTGTAAGTATAAGGCATCCTACAACGTGCAGCCTAAGTAACATGCAGGCACACGTGCTGTTCACGGGCAGCAGCTGGCCTAGAACGCATCATTGAAACACAACTAGCTGGACATGGGGGAGGGGACCAAACCACGATCTGCCAAAGGGTACACTGCACTGCATGGTGCAGAGTTCTGAGCAGCAGTAGAGTCTTGCTGGTGGTGCCATGTGTCGACTTGAGCAAGACTGTGTGTGCTGCCACCAAGCTACACAAAACACTCACACGCCATGCGCAAGGAGCGCAGATACGGCGCACCGAACCCAGGCCTCAACAAGTGGGCATGTGCAGATGCAGTACTGTACAACGCACCAGTGGAGGTAACTCCCTGTGTATGGTTACTACAAAGCAATGAAGCCCTAAGCAATGCACACACCACAACACTGTCTCTGCAAAGCAGGGGTCGTGCAGTGCCACCATGCCAGAGCAGTGCAAATAAGGAAAAAACATACCCACAAACTAGCATGCCTCGCACACCTGTGTATGTGCCATCACCACGCCCTGCACTACTCGCGCCATTCCATGTGCCGTGCAGCAGCAGCCCACCATGCCAGCTGCTGCTGCCGCTGCTGCCCTCAGTTGCTCTGGCAGCATACAACGCTGCTGCGCGCAAACATAAGCCGGCTACTTGAGCCACACAACGCTGTAGGAGACGGACGCCACCAAGATGCCGTAGCCTTGCACTGGCCTGGTGGTGATCCACTCACAGACGTAGCCATCGCCCCGATCGCTGACTGTGCTGTCGGTCCTCCACACATAGCTGGATGCAACAGCCCAGTTGGTGGCTGCCCTCCACTGCCGCATGTTGCGACAGCATGGCTGTCCCCCAGCTCGGCCACATTTGCTAGGGTCAAGGCAGCTGCAGCTGAGGGGAACCAACACACCGTTGACCGTCACTCTGCGCACTGGCAGCCACTGCAGGTAGCACGTTGTGTCTGCCATGAACTGATAGTCCTGCAGGTACTTGCCCTGCCAGAACGCCACATCTGCGAAAGACAGGTTGCTGTTGGCGTTCAAGTCGTAGCATAGGTCGAAATTGTTATTTGTGTTGATGCTGGGGCCAGCAGCAGCAGCTGTGACTTCGTCTGCTTGTTTGATTGCTGAGCTGCTGACGTCATCAGTGTCAGGTGCGCCTGCAACCGCCACTGCCTTGTTGGCATCGCGACCAAACGACCTGAACTTGCCGGCCGTCATGCGACTACCCTGGCCTGGGCGCTCAGCTGCTGCTGTGTGTGCTGCCAGCAGCAGCACGAGCGCAAGCGCTGCGGCAGCATGCCTTGCTGCTGCCATGCTGCAGGACAAGCTGTGTTGGAGGGTGCGTGCAGGCTGAACTGCCTACCAGCCGGTGAAGTAGGGGCCTGCAGCAGCAAGTACAGAGCACAACTGTTGTTGGAGCTAACCAAGGAAAGTAAGCTGCCATCCATGCAACACCTGAGCAGCTGCAGGTGCTGTGGGGTAAGCTCGCACTACAGCATTTCGAGGTGGTCGCTTTCGCTGTGCTCCCAATCCAGTGGGGCAGGCAAAAATGGCTATGTTGGTCAATCAGTAACCCATCGCACCTGTTAGAATAGGCACACCACCGATCTCGAGCAATCAGCCAGGTAGTCTGGCCGGGGCAGCACTGGTTGTTGCGAGAGCAGTGGGCAACGTTGAAAGCTGAATGAGCTACAAGTTTCGAACGGAATGATTACAGCCGGTCTGTCCGCCGGGAAGCTGTGCGTTGCAGCTATGAGTACTGGTGGCCGGTCTAGCTGGTAGTCTTGCTGTGCTTGTGTGTATTTTGGTGTCAGAACAAAGCAAACATGAGCACGTCTGCCCTGTGATCGCCTCTGCATGCGCTTTGAGACGCGTGCACGCTGGGAAGATAACAAGAAATTGCCCAGAGGTCCGTAAATTCGAGCACTATTCCCAGCGTTAAGGCTGACCAACGACCTATTCAAATGGTTTCTATGACAAACAGAAAATATTTCCAGCGGCAAATGCAGCCCAAGTGCGATGTCACCAGTAATAGGCTTGGCATCACCAGCCTGAAGGTGATCACTGCTTGTGCAGCGCAACCGTTGAACAGGGGCGTACTAACCGGACAAGGAACAGAGCCACCAGTCGAAGTACACTGTTTCAGTGACTTGCAGTCACCTCTCCAACAGGCTGGTGCCAAATGAGCAGACGCGTGCGTTCAACCCCTGGCAGCAGGATGTCACATGCGTGGCACCGTGCGAAGTGAAGGCTTCAGGAACCTGCCAATGCTGCGCCAGACAGCTCTGGCTGCTGGAATGCCACATCGTACTTATAATCAAGGCCGGAGGCTTGCACAACAAACCCTCCACAAGACATTTATCGCCCCAACGAACCATCACACGTCCATGCATGCCATGGCCATGCCACACCATTTGCATGTACAGTGCGCACTCTGGTGCAGCCGCCCTCTGTTGTTAGCCTGCACAGCCGCAGTCAAAGCTTCCACTCGATCAATTCAACCCCAAACCAAGTTGCCTCAACACAAGGTTTTGCTCCTGCTGTCCATGGTCATTCCTTCTTGTTTGTCTGAGCTATATAAACAGTATGGCCGCAACCTGCCCAGTCACAACCAACCATGTAATCACACGCATTTGTAGTACACCAGGCAAACAAGACCCCTGTATTCCCGCCAGCTGCCAGAAGCTGTGAGCCATACACCCACAACAAGAACTGGGCCTGCAGGGTCACCAACCGACAGGGTCGTGCACCATGCACCGTGCACTGAGCGCATGCAAGCCCTACCGGCAGGCACCACACCGATGCGAGAGCAACATGCAACATGGTAGGCAGGTCAATATCACATTTTGGAAGTCACTGGATTGCACCCATATGCACATATCACCAATCACATCAATGCTGAGCGTTTCATACTCATCAGCTAAACACCATAACGACATCGCCAGCATTTCCTGGTCTACCGTATCTGAACCCCATACGCTACTGCTGCTGTGGCGGCAGCAGGTGCTTGCGCAACACTGCTGTGGCAAGCCTGCCATTGCCGCGCCGCACAGAGACAGCCAGCTGCCGGTAGGCGCGTTGCATGAAGGCTGCTGCTGCAGCCGCATTGCCAGGCAGATCCTCCAGGGCATCCCCCATCTCCAGCGCGTCATCGCAGCTCAGCAGGTCCTGCTCATTCAACGCGCTGATCAGCTGCAGCAGCGCATCACTCACTTCACGGCTGACCTCCTCTGCATCTGGCAGTGCCGGCAGCGCTGGCGCGGCAGCAATAGCTGCTGCAGCAGATGTGCCTGCAGAGCCTGCAGGCGTGCTTGATGGCTCACCGCCACTGGCAGCAGGCAGATTAGGCAGGCCTGTGGCTGAGCCAAACAGAGACGACAGCTGCTGCAGCAGCTGCTGCTGCTGCTGCTCCGGTTGAGAACTAGAGTTTCCAGCCGCTGCTATAGCTGCTGCGGCGGCGGCGGCAGCGGCGGCAGCAAACGCAGATGCTTGGGGTGCTGTCCTCATGTCTGCAGCCGAGTTTGCCCTGCTGATGGAGTCCTGCTTTGCTGGGCTGCACTGCAGCGGCCCTGCATGCTGCTGCTGCTGCTGAGGAGGAGGAGGGGCAGGAGGAGGCTGTGCTGCTGGTTGTAGTGCCTCACCTCCTTCATGCTTGACCACCACCTGCTGCTGCTGCTGCTGTGCATGGTGCAGGTGTGCCAGTGCGTAAGCAGGCAGTGATGGCGCATCATCCTGCGGCTCTTCCTTAACACGCACCAGGCGCTGCTGAGACTCACACTCCTGTGCACCCAGCTGCTGCTGCTGCTGCTGTTGCTGCGATGGCGGCGGCGGTGGTGGGACGTCCTCTGTGTGCTGCAGCCCGCTATGAGGCTGCCTTGCCAGCTGCTGTGCTGAAGCATCAGCTGTAGCAGCAGCAGAGCCAGAGTCAGCACCAGTAGACGCTTGCTGGACCCCTCCAGAACCAGCCACAACACCAGAGATGGTAGGCGGTGGTGGGGGTGGTGGGGGTGGCATGGCCAGCAGTTGGTGCTGCTGCAGCTGCTGCTGCTGTGCAGCTGCAGATATGGCTGCGATTGTTCCTGGTGACGGCGGTGGCGACTGCGGTGGTGAAGGTGGCGGAGATGCTGGCTGCTCATGGCTGACCTGCGACAGTTGCTCCTGCTGCATGTGCACGCATGCATCTGCTGTTTCAGCCGCTGGCTCTGCTGCTGGTGGCGGCTGCTCCAACTCAGCCTGCTGCTGCTGCTGTTGCGCTACAGCAGCAGGTGGCGGTGGTGCAGTGTCTGCCACTACCTGTGTCGGCTGTGGTGGTGGCAATGGTGCAGTGTCTGCCACTACCTGCCTCAGCTGTGATGGCAGTGGTGCAGTGTCTGCCACTACCTGCCTCAGCTGTGGTGGGGGTGCCACCTCAGCCTGCTGCTGCGCCTGTGCTGCGTCAGCTGCCTGACTGCCACCAGCAGCTGGCGCTGCTTCCAGCATCTGTCCAGCTGGCAGCACATGCAGCGCCACCAGCTCATGCCTGGGCTTGCTGCTGCTGTGGCCTGCCAGTGACAGGCGCGTGATGGTGGCGCCATGCAGCTTGGCCATGACGGGAGTCAGGAACTTGCTGTGCAACCTGCACCACAGCAGCAGGCCAGGCAGCATGCAAATCATGCCAGGTGAGTGGACACAAACCTAACCATATGGTCAGCACAGCAGAGTCAGTGATGCCAGGATACACTTAAAGCAAAGAAACAGCAACTGTCAAACCCGCACCCTGAACAGCAACGCAACGCACAAGCTGCAGTTGCTGCTGTGGCTGGCACAGTGATGAGCTGTACACTTTACCAGCAAACAGCAGGGTGCCGGCCTCACCTGACCATGAGAGGTGAGTCCTTGGGGTTGACGCGCACCGTGCACTCCCCAGGGCCAGCCAGCACTGCACCCGACACACCATCCACAAACTGCAGCGCCACATGCACCTGAACCTGCAGCCCTTGCTGCTGCTGCTGCTGCTGCTGCTGCAGTGGGCCAGCCCAGGTCGCTGTTGCCAGCAGGCCAGGCAGTGAGGCCAGCCACTCCTGCAGCGTCAGCTTCAGGCCACGCTCACGCTGGTCAATGCGCAGCCGCAGCACACCTGAACCTGCAGCTGCACTCCTGCAGCTGAACCTGCTGTTGGCGGCGCTGCTTCTGCAGCAGGTGTCACCTCCGCGTGATTGCCCTCGCTGTGCCGCGTTGGCGGCACAGGATCAGCTGCTTGCAGGGCACTTGAGTCTGTAGCAGCAGGTGGCACTTGCCAGTTTACCGGCAGTGCCGGCTGCTGCTGCTGCTGCTGCTGAGATGCCGTGCTGCGGTGCCAGATGTCACCTGTAGCCCCACGCTACTTCAGCACACTAGTGCCTTTCTCCTGCTTGCTGCCTACTGCAGCTGGTGCATCGGCTCCTATAGAACCTCCTGGCTCGCTCTCCTGCTGTGTTGCTGGCAGCGATGCAGGTGGTGGTGCTGCCCTGCCGTTGGCTGTTGCTCCTGCAGGCCTCTCTGAGGCAGCTGCACTTGCTGCTGCTGCTGCTTCTGTCGCTTCTCGTCCCGCTGGCAAGGCCGCTTTGTGGCCAGCCATCTGTGCTGCTGCTGCTGCTGGCGCTGGGCCAGCAACAGAGCGCGCACCTGACGAGTTGGCCACCTCAATCAGGGAGCCAAACCCACCCTGGCTGCCAGCAGCCTGCCGCTGCCCATCGTTGCCAGCACCTGCAGGGCCGCTGCTGTGCAGAGAATCCTGAAGTGGCAGCTGACGCTTGCGCCCCTCTACTGCCTTTCAGCAGGTTGGACCCATCAGCCCCTGCTGCGGCAGCGAATGCTGTGTCCTCACCATCATCGGCATCAATGTCCATGCCTGTGCCTATGCTGCTCAGCAGGTTGGACAGGAAGCCAGTGCCCTTGCCAGCCTGCTGCTTGCTGCCCCGTTGCTGCTGCTGACGTTGAGCCTGAGAACTGGCTGATGGGCCAGGGCTGGGGTTCGCCTGCTTCTGCTGTTGCTGCTGCTGCTGCTTGGTTTGCTGCTGCTGCTGCTTCGACTGGTGCTGTGCGGCCCCAGGCCCCTTAGCTGTAGCAAGCCCTATACCAGGCTGCTGCTGCTTGCGCAACTTGTCCAGCGGAGGCAGCACCAGCCCAGCACCACGGCCAGCAGAAGCAGGACCGCCGCCACCAGGGCCGCGCTGTGGTGTACTGCCAGCCTTGGCATGATCACTCATTTCACCAGCTGCTGCACCATCATCTAACCCTGCTGCTGGCGCTGCTGCTGCCGCTCCACCGCCCAGCTTGCTTCGCTTCCTGTGCGGGAGCATGAACGGGTCATAGAACTTGTACGCTTCCTGCTCCGGTTCGCGCTTGCTGCCGCTGTGCTGCTGCTGCTGCTGACTTGGCTGTGGCTGATCAGATGGTGACGGTCGCTGCTGCTTCCGTGGCTGCTCTGACAGTGTCTGCTGAAGTGTGCCAGTGTCTCCACTACGCTTGGCTCCAGCTGTTGCTGCTGCTGCTGCACCCCTGACCCCATTCCCTGCAGCAGCAGCTGCAGCTGCTGGCGATGACACAGGTGCTGATTCCGTCATGCGCAGAGGCTTCACGCATGCCCAACTGGTTAGCCAACAGCCCCTACAAAACACCCACCAGGAACCATCAACTGCCAGGAGTCTACAAGACAGCATGGACGCGCCAGATTGGCTGTCGCTGCTGCAGGGTCATCAAGCTTGTTGCAGGAGCGACAGTCACTCCTGCAGCTGCTGCTGCGTCAGAGCATCAGCCACGACACCAAGCTGCTGAGGCTGCGCACGCTCACAAACTACGCCACACCATTACTACAGCATTGACCTCCAACGCTGCTGGATCAGTCCATGCTGCTCACGCTGCCTGCAGCGCTGCTGCCAGCACTGCTGGCCAAGCCCTTGCCAGCTGCCCGCAGTGCGGTTGACGACACATCAGACCTAAACCGCTCCTCAGGGATGCCAGCAAACAGGCCAGCCATCTCAGGCGGCATCTGGATCTTCGCCAGGCTCTTGAAGCGTCCGTCGCCCTTGTCATCAACGCGCCCTGCCACCAGGAAGCTGCAGTCTGCGTGCTGGATGTCCCTGAACACCAGCTGCATGCCCACGTCGCTGTCGCCGTAGTACTTGGGCATCACAATGCGCACGGCAGTGTCCCAGCCCAGCTGCAGGACAACAGATGGCGCAGGTCAACTGTCAGCAGCTGTGCGGGACAGGCTCTGGTTGCCACCCATGACAGCCAGTAGATATCATGCAGCTGCCAACAGCTGACTTCTGTTGCCTTGAGATTGGTGATCACAACAATAGTACAGTGAAAGCAGTCTGCGCTGACATATAAGTGCCACTGTCACCCCTGCCCAAAGGACCTCCACCCACCACAAAGGTGCTGCCGGGCAGCAGGCGTGCCTTGTCCACCAGCAGCGTGGCAGACGTCACCAGCAGCGGCAGCCCAGCAGCAACAAACTGCGCCACACGCGCCTGAACATCCTCAAGCGCCAGATGGCCCTGCACCGCACAGCACCAGCACCAGCAGCTAGCTTCATAACTTATGATTCATAAGCACCAACCTCCTTGCAGGAAGACAAGCAATGCGAGGCGCAGCACAATTTCAACCTCTCCTAGCCACTGCACTTTCAAACTGCGGCACAGACATGCGCCAAGCCACCAGCAGCAGCAGCAGCAGTCCCAACCTTGTCTGCATTCTGCACTGTCAGCTCGAAGCAGCCTTCAACGCCCGGCCCTGCCATCTCCACAGCAGCAGCCAGCATGGCCCTGTGGCCGTCATGCAGTGGGTTGAAGCTGCCAGGCAGGTACACGCGCCTGGCGCCAGCACCGCAGCGAGGCGCGTCCACAAACACCTGCCCACCGCTGAACTCCACGCAGCGCACACGCCCCGCTAGCAGCTCTTGCAGCGGGTCAGGTGCAGGCAAGAACTCGCTGCTAATTTCGTCATAAACAGCTTGCTGCTGTATGCTGCTGGTTTGGCTGCTGTTATCCAGCTGCAGGTTGGCTGCTGCTGCTGCAGTGTCAGCAGCATCTGATTCTGGGCCTGCCGGTGCGGCTGCCTGCGCGCGGATGAGTGGCAGGGCTGGCAGCGACTGCGGGTCTAGGTCACATGCCCGCGCCAGGACCTGCAGGTAAGAGTGTTCACTCATCACCGGAGTTGTTGTTTGTTTCATAAACCAGCTTGCAGTGATCACTCCGTACGCGACCGTGGCAGGGAGTCTGTGCAAGCCATATGTGTTTTGCATCCACCGCCTACACAACGTGTTAGAGCCTGTGCAGGACACCTTTATTCACTACTGGCACACCAGCACACAACATGCGGTGCAACATCTTGATCTAGAGGTGGAGAATTTGATTCAGCTGTTCACTGCACTGCCGATACCAACAATGTCGTCTTGCTGTGCAGCAGCAGGCAGACGTTCACTCCAGCATGTGCACCAAACTATGCCGTCCACCATTCGTGCTGGCTGGCGTGTATCACCGCCCGGCCCTCAGCCGCCCCCACCTGCAGCAGCGCCTGCCCCACCAGATGCTCCTCTTGCCACCTGCTGCGCGCCCCTTTTGCAAGCACCACGCTCAGCAGATGGCTGCCGCTGCTGCTGTGCGCTGCAACATACGCCCTGTGCTGGCCTCGCTTGGGGGGCTCGGAGGCCAGAGCACATGTGGCGGCTAGTCCCACAACAGGCGTGCCAAACGCGGTGAGCGCTGCTGCGCGCTGGTATGCTGCCTTGGCCAGTGACAGTGCTGTGTCAGCACTGCAGTACTGCGCTGGCTCCTGCAGCGCAATGCGTCACAGCAGCACACCAGCAACAAGCACAGAGTAAAGATCTGCACGTGTCACTTGCAGGAAGCGGAGCACCACCTCTACTGAAAAGTGACACGACCCCAGTAGTGGCACCAATGCCTTTGCTGGTGATCAGCATACTGCCTTGGTGAGCTGCGCACGTAAAGTCAGCCGAACTTGCCTGCAAAGCCCTTAGTGCTATACGGCAAAATGATGCCGATGCACAAATGCCATCCCATTGCCATCCCAACAAACCTGCTGCAACAGGCCTCCCTGGAACACAGCAAGGTCAGGACAGCTGCATTTTCTATTTCAAATGACGACACACCCATTACATCCATGCTATGCAGCTCCTGGCATTCACAGTCAGCATACATGCAACTTCTGGCATTCACAGCCAGCACCGCCGCCAGCAGCAGCGTACCTGGCCCAGCAGCTGCACCAGGCTGCCCCTGCTGTAGGGCACCACCACCTCCAGCACAGTGGACGACGCGCCAGGCACACACAGCAGCCACGACACACCCTGTGCAGCAACGGGCACAGCAGGGAGTACGATGGTTAGCGGCAGACATTGGTGTGGAGGGGAGGCAGTGTACTGTAGGTTGGTGCTGGTGCTGCTGCTGCTCAGCATTTGTGTTGTGCCTGTAGCGCCAGCATCCACAGCTGGAATGAGCCACCACGTTTCTTTGTTGTAAATGATGCACCATACTGTGGGCTTTTTGCCTGTGAAAGCAGCTCGTGCAAGCCTGCATAGCTCAAAAATTTACAATCTGCACTAGCGAAAGTGTCTATAGATTCGCATATCAGTTTCACTAGCTGACACAAGCCTGCACAGGTGGACTTCAGCGGCTCTGCGTAGCTGCCTCCTGTGCATGCCTGTCTCACCTGCGAAGCGCCACCTGTCACATACACAGCTGCCTTGGTGGCACTGCCATGGATGCAGCGCACCAGCTGCTCCAAATCCAAGTCCATTGCGTCGTTGGGGGTGTCAAGCACCGCTGCTGGAGCTCCACCGGCCCTGGTTGTGTTGCTGCACAGCACAGGCTGTGCTGTCAAGCTGTGCAGCAAAGCCGTGCGTCTACAGCCCAGACTGAAGCTGGCCAATGCCGAAGAACGGGATAACATATGACTCCACCAGTACTTCTGTGCTGCACAAGCAATGGGACCGCTGAGTCCTTTCAATGGACGCAGTGAGATGGTGTTTACAGCCACTGATCGTTGCAGAGGTCTTGATCATCCTTCCGAACTGTAGTATGACACCAAAATACAGAAATCATGCTTAGTATCGGGCTACAGCCATGAATCAAGTCAGCTTGAAGGCCGAGGGTTTTGAGTGAGCGAGGGTCAGCCTCTCGGAGCAGTTGCATTTGGTGTGCAGCATGGGCATCACATCCCACGTAATCGTGACCTTGCTTGTTTATACAAACGTTCAACATGTGTCGCTTCAGTGCCACGCAACCAAGCCAGCAGGTCGAAGAGGGCCTGGCAGATGGCTTCAACTGGTTCGATGCCATAGACGAGATATGCACAGAAGAGGATGAAGATCAGCTTTTGGTGGAGCATGAGCAGCTGGAGCCTCAGCCAGCAGGTGGGGGCTCTCGGACCTCTCTCGTGAAATTTAGCAGGCTGGAGCAGGCTCTCAGCGTCGCTCCTGCTGCTACAGGCAACCTGCTGGACGTCTGGTGCCAGCAGATCGGTGGCGAGGTGTCCCACGGAGGGCCCACGAGCTGGCTTGTTGAGCCAGCAGGCGCAGCAGTGCAGCAGGCGCCCCAGGCAGCACCAGTGCTATACCAGGCGATTAAGCCTGAGGTTTTGGAGCAGGTGGCAGCGGTGCAGGCGTACGCAGGTCCTGCGTCTATGTCCAGCGGCAGTGTGGATGACGAGCAGTTTTCCTGCGACGCGGAGCAGCCTATGGCCAGCGGCGCCAATGAGACCCAGCACAAGCACAACAACAATGCAGCTGGCAAGCACACAGCCACAGCAAAGCACACCAAGGTATTAAAGGTGGGAGCAGTCCGTCGTTCCGTTCAACACGGCCCTAGCAGCGCGCTGTTTGTCAGCCTGTGCTGTGAATTTTGCGTTTGGCTTTATTGGCTGCACTCAGCAGGGTAGCTGGGGCCCAGGCGACGGCTTGGGGTATGATGGGCAGAGATATCTAGTTTGTATCTCTCTCATGTGTATCTTGCAGCACGGCATTCAAGGAGCTGCTTGCCGCATCTTGAGGCGGAAGGGGCATGTAGTCCATAGTGAAAGCTGCTTGTCTTGTGCGGGTTTGCTGCACGGGTTTGCCATCACAGCAGGTGACAGCAGTAGGGCAGCGGGCGTCAGCAGCACCAAATGTGCCAGCAGCACCGAGTTGTACACAGCTGTGCGTTTGGCACACAATATAATGTCCATAAATGCGCAGGCACTGCCTCAAGGCATTTTGTCACAACGCCCACACTGGCAGTTGCAACCGCGTTTGCTAGTGCTGCGACCTGTTGCAGCGATTGCCACCCAGCACTGCTGATGCCACAGCCACTGTCACGCGGTGTGCCGCTACTGGCTCCACACCAACCCGTCCTCATCGTGTCCTGCGTGTGCTGGCTGCAGGCTGCGCTGGCTGCCATGGACGAGGCCTCCAAGCTGGAGCGGGTGAAGCAGAAGCGGCGCGAGAGCGCATCACGCTCCCGTGCACGCAAGAACGCCTACATGAAGGAGCTGGAGGTGCAGGATGCTGGCTGGTTGTGATGCGCTGGATTGGATGCTGATGACGTGGGCAGCTGTAGCAGCAGCAGCGGAGCAGCAACAGCAGTAGCACTCTAGCAGCAACAACAGCAGCACCTTGCAGCAGCAGCTCTTGCTTCAGAATTGGTGGGTGCGCTGGCAGTTGCATCATGCATCAAAGTCGTCAACCTACATGCAAGGCTGCAAGCATCACCATCTGCTTCCAGCAACCAGGTTCGGCGGGCTTGCACTGCACAATCGTAGTCGCTACAGCCTCATTGCGCATTCGCACACCTAGCGCGCTGGCTCACTCCGGTTTCTGCTGCTGCTGCTGCCGCCGCTGCTGGCCTGCAGAACGAGAACGCTGCGCTCAAGGGCCAGGTGGACAGCCTGCAGAAGGCCATTGGGCAGCTGCAGGCCTACATCTCCAGCATGGGCGCGCCAGTGCAGCCCGGCGCCAGCATGGCCTGCTACTGAAGCGGCTTCACAGCAGCTGCTGCTGGAGAGTGCTGCTTGCTTGTGTGTTGCTTGTGCTGGCAGTTGGCAAGCCCTTGATGCTTCGCGGCGCCAGCATGGCCTGCTACTGAAGCTGCTGCTGGAAGGTGCAGCTTGCTGGTGCGATGCTTGTGCTGGCAGTTGGTGGCCTGCTACTGAAGCTGCCGCACAGCAGCTGCTGCTGGAAGGTGCAGCTTGCTGGTGCGATGCTTGTGCTGGCAGTTGGCAGGCCCTTATGGTTCGTTGTGGTCAGATGTCGGTGAAGATGGCGGTGTGCTGCAGCCGCATGGGTGCAGCACACTGCTGAGCGGCAGCAGGGACACAGCAGTGCTGCGCGTCTGCTGTGATGCCCGTCTCGTGGCTTGTGGTAACGTTCGCAGCAATTCTGCAGCCTGTGTGGCAGCCTGTGCTTGGCGGCTGCGAGGGCTCCGGCACGTGTTAAGAGCCGCGCGCAGAAGTGGTGTGGGTGGTTGGCCTGCATGGAGGAGTAGGCTGCGAGCTTGGCCAAGGACAGTTGCAGAGCAGCAGTCATGGCGTGGTGCCCAGTATCGATGGTGTGGTGGGCCCATGCTGCTGCTTATCGTGTCGCCCTCTGTTGCGTTGTTTGATGTGCTTGTTTCTGTGATATGGTGTGGTTTGATTCGCTCGCATGGCGTTTCTTGGCTTGCAGTCGCAGCAATTGCAGGGCAGTGCTGCACCACACGTGCAGCCTCTCAGAGCAGCTGCCTTGCAATCTGCACCAAATAGTGATACTTTATCACATATGGGTTTCGCAGTTTGTGTGTTGGAGCTGTGTATGTAAGTGCTCTGAAAGCGGCTGTCGTATGCATGCCTGGCCTGGCAGTGTCTTGCGACTCGCCTGGTTTGTGCAGCAACATCTCTTGGTTGTTTGTGATGGTGTCAAAGGAACAAAAGCGCTGTCTGTGCTGCTGCACCTTGGGTGCTGCGCTGTGCTTTGTTTGCTCAGCAGCCCCCAGCAGCAGCATGGCCAGCACTGATCGGCCGGCTTGCAGTTTCTGGAATTGATGAACTGTTGTGTCAGGCGTTGGTAGTAGTCTTGCGGTGGGCGCTGCTGCACGGGCCAAAGCCGTGCCGGCGTGGCTGTTACGTGGTGCTAGCAAAACAATAGAGCTGCAAGTGTGTTGCGCAGCATGCCAATGAAAGCTTTGCTAGTAGGCTTGTATGGTAAGTGTGGGTAGTAGCAGTCCCGCTGCAGGTGGTTTGTAGCAAGCCCCATGTGGTGTGTGACGTGTGACATGCGGAAGGACTTGCTGCAGCTGAGGATTCTGGCGCGTATGTCACCTCTGCATTGCTGTGTTTGCAGAACGGTTTGTTCATTGGTCCCAAACTCACACTGCATGTTGCCAGCTGGTTGGTTGCCGGGCAGCTGCTGCTGGCCCGCTGCCAGCTGTGCAGAGTTCATGCGTGCATGTGTGCGCACGACAGGAGCTTTTATGAGAATGCAGCTGCTGGTTGGTGTGTCTGCGCTGTACGTTGCGTTGGTTGGACAAACATATCTGGCTGGAGTTAGCTGCACATGCATGTGTTCTTTCGGTGGCAACTGCAGGCGTTCCCTTGGTAGTTGCCTTGCAGTGGTCACTACGTGGTCTCTTCACAGCGTGTGCAGGTGCAGGGGGCTGCTGCTGCAGGTGAAGCCAGGCGAACTTCAGCCTGGCTGTTGCATGTCGTATGCATACTTGCGTGATAGGTCGTTTCCACTTGCTAGTGGGCATGTGTGTTGCGTGATGGTGCATGCTTGTGGTTGCCTCAGGGCCGAGTGTGCTGCTGCTGCGCACGGCTCCTGCAGAGGCACAGGCCATGCCTGCCTCGTTCCCAGTGTTGGTGTTGGCGCTGCACCACTTGCGCAGTGTGTGTGGTGGTGTGTAGAGATGAACAAAAGGGTGCAAAAATGGCCTAGGAACTCACCTTCTTTTGCAGTCTGTGGTCGCTGGCCAGACTTGCGTGTACGTGTATGTGGTTTGGGATTCCAGGGATTGTCGTGTTTGCTGCCGGCTGCATGCAGGCGCGTGTGTGCACAAATAGGTGTAGCTGCCTTGTGAGCTGTAGTGCTGCTGCAAAGTGGGGCGGCACACACCGTGCCCAGCTCATTTACTACTCTGCTTACCTGCTGCTTGTACTACACTGTTTACTACTAATACCACATTAGGAACTGCTGCAGCACTTGGGAGGCTAGCAGGCCTCCAGCTACCATAAGTGTGTTATGCTGATGTGGCGCTTTGCAATCCAACATCAGCATGTCAGTGCTCTGCTGCTGTTACGCTGCAGGCGTCACAACACATGGCTCTCTATTGAGGGCTGAATCAAGCACAGTGCATAGCACACGCACTTGAACTAGGGACTGTGGCAACTAGTAGCACACATGTATGTCAGCATTTGCCCTTTTTGTTATGATGTCGTGTTTGTGCGGCTGTTTGGTGCATGCATGAGCACCTCGTGTGTTTGGTTGTTGGCAGGCGATGCTGCAAGCATTCTGGCGTGCGTGTGTACTGTACCGCGGTTCGTGCATGCTGCTGGTGTGTTGGCGGTGTGGAGCCAGAGGTAGAGTTGCAGCTGAGTCACATCGTTGGGCAAGTACAGCGTGCCCGCACACTGGCATGGACGTTGCCGCCAGTGTGCTTCGGTCACAAGTTTGGGTCGGGCTCTGTCGGCTTACTATATCACGCCCAAATGCTGCAGGGCTGTTGATCCTCAGCGCCAGTGTGCAGTTTGCTGGTTGGGTGTCTTGCGCTGCCTTTTGGCAGGGGTGGCATGTGCGCGCGTTGGCGGTGTTTATTGCAGTTACCTATCTTGTAGGCTCTCCCTATTTTGCAGCAGATGGTTGCTGTCTCTCAGCCAACACAACACAGTCGTCGAAAAGTCTACTATGCTGCTGGCCGACATCATTTCCGGCGGCATGCAGTGCCCACACGCAATCCTGACCTGAGCTGTATGCTGTGCCTCATGCTCCCCGCATGCTGAGCTGCATACTCGCTCAGTGGCATGCTCAGATGTGTGCTACGTTTCACCCGATTGTGTACTACTTCAGTGTGAGTGCTATTTTGCCCTGTTGCCCAGCCGACAGTGTTGTTTGCCAGCAACACAACAGCAGCACAGGGTTTCCCACAGATTGCCTTTTGGTCGATATCGACAGCACGTCATGGTCCTATGCTTTGCTTTCAGCCAGTTTTGTCATTCTACAGGTGGCGCGGTGTGCAGGTCGTATTGTATTGTGTACCACGTCTGGCAGGCCGCTCAGAAGTGGCAGCTCTACCCTTGCCTTGGTTGTGTGTGTGGCACTTGCACCAGGTGTGTACTGTCTGCCTTGAAAGACTGCTTTCAGTCCCTCTGTTCATTGTACAACCGAGAACGATGCATAACGCGCACGGCACCATCTTCATCTTGTGCTGAGCGTCACTGAACAGGGCCATGTGTGTGTCTTATTGAACAGAAAGGGTGCATCTCGACAGAAAGGATGCAGCGCGCCACACCAGAAAGCGTGCAGTTGCTATGCCCAGCTGGTTTGTTGTGACAGCTGTGCGAATGCCCTGCAGAACGCGGGATTGGGCAAGAGAGAGAACTGCCACCATCTTTTGGCAGGTGCCGTTGTGGAGATCAGGCAGGCATGGCGAGTGCGCTTTTGCACTTTGTGTCTGAGACGGCTGTGTTTCTATCTGTGGTTGGTCGTGGCCCCGTATGTATCAGATTGGTGAGGGCTAATACACGTCGTCGCGATGACTTAACGGCGGATGTGGAAGGTTTTACATTCCTCTGAGCGCTGGTTCTATTTTGAGCCACTCTCTAGTTGTTATACTGATGACGTCATTCATGTTGGTCTGCAAGCAGACGTTCGTTGCCATATTTCTGGTGTAACGTACCTGGCTGATCTCCCCTGCTCCAATCCTGGCCAGTCAGCCATTCCTGCATGCATGTAGGACCTACGTAGGTACTGGTTTGCTGACCTGAGGGTGTCTTAGTTGCGTAAGACATGTTCAACATCCGATGCCACGGTGGCACCGATGCCATCTGGATTGGCAGAGTCTGCCGCAGACTCGGTAAAGTGTCCTGCCGTGCATGTGGCTTCAAGTGCCGCCGGCAGTACATTCCTTATAATGGCACCAAGGGTCGTAAACACTGTTGTGACTGAGTCACTTCTTGTAACGGTTGCACTGCCGCAGTGCCATGCCATGGCAGCCTGAGGCTTGCCAAGCAGTGCAGCAGTGCACTGCGCATGATGCGTGTCATGCGCGCAGTACAGCTTGTACAACCCATACTATACACCCCCCCCGCTTTGCCTGGTACAGGCGGCATCACCAAGCCATGCATTCCGACGCGGCGCCGCCTACTAGTAGTAACGCTGCAGACTCCATGTATGCCACTGCCAGTTGGCAACGCTCAGACCGATTGCTACAACTCCAAGTGGTAGTAGTAACCAGAAAGGATATGCAGCAGCCATGCATGATGGCTGCAAGTGACAACCGGCAGCTCGACCTGAGAGCCCACCATGGTTCCAAAGACGAAACAGACAAAATGCAGGGCTCCGAGTCAGACCATCTGACTCCCAGTGGGAGGAAGCCAGCGCCAACCTACTAAGAAGTCAGCGTGGACCCGACTAGTAGTCAAGCTTGGACTGCCAACTTGGCATCATCAATAGTATTTGACAAGTACCATGTGCCACCATGCCAGGCAGCCAAAATAATCTATGAGTACTGCCAAGCTCGGCGGCACGCAGCGTGCACCAAGAGGCAACAGTACTCTTTGATTGAACAGATCGTGGAACAAAGCTGAAAGCAAGAGCGCCTGAGTCCTGCACAACTGCTTGTGGATACGGGGCCTCCAGTGCCCGGCGTGCCGGGCACGCAAGCATTTGATGCATGTACTGCCTTTACACAAACGCACCCGGCAAGGCCTATCACCAGCACGCTGCCCAGCAGGCTGCAGCAGAGCTTGCTACGAGCTTGCAGTACATCTGATCCTTCCTGCTTCCAAGTGTGGTGTTGATTCCCTGCAGGCAACACTGCTGCCAGCCCGGCCAGCGCACTTGCATGCAGCGCAACTGCTGCCCTATTGGCTTGTGGTGCCGGCGTTCAAAGCCAGCCGCCACTACCACTTGCACCAGGCACTGATATGCATGCCAGGGCTTTCTACAACTCCCCGCACAAAACACACAGCACTGCACTTGCCAGCCCACCACACCGCACCCTGCTGACTTGGATCGGATCACTTGCCCAGGGGCGGCATGCCCATCGCTTTGCGCAGCTGCTCCACCACCAAAAACGTAACAACTGTCTGCGGGCCCAGCCGCGCGTAGTTGGCCAGCCAGCCCCTCCAGAAGCCTGCCAGGCCATGCGCTGCATACACCGATGACGCGCACGCAAGCGGCCCAGCGTGCTTGCGCCCACCTGCAGGGCAGCAACAGAAATCATCACAGTTTCAGGGTTGAATGTCATGCGAACATCGCCCGATGTCGAGCCAATGACAGGCTCATTGGGCACCACGTGAGCAGCACTACTGCCATGATGGTCAGTGCATGGACGCAGGAAGGACGCCAAGCATGGCAGTGCTGTGCTGTGCTGTCAGACAACTGACAAAACTAGGCCAGCTGGCAGCACGGCATGGCTACTGACTGGCGTGCACTGGTTTGCATGCAGCACACTGCCGGCCAACCCGTGCGCATGCCCCAGCCACTCACCCACGAACATGTGCGTCTTGATGACGTCCACAGGGTTGGTTGCTGTGGTGCTGACGATGCCAGTGATCATGGCTGTGGCCAGGTGTGTTGCTGCGCTGTCGCGCCAGCCTGTTGCTGCCATCACGCGGCCCTTCACCTCGTCGTACGTGACGCACTGCGAGGCGGTGAGCACTGCAGCACGCACCTGGCGCATGAAGCAGTGGGTGCGCCGCAGCAGCAACAGCAGTGGCAGATGCAGCAAAGCTGTCAGCACGTCGTTCAAGAATGCAGCAGTGCATACATGGGGCTGTTTTGATGATAACGCTGTTTGATGGTGAGCAGTACAGCGCTGTTGGATGGTGAGCAGTACGGCGATCCACGTATACACACCCGACAAGGCCGACGCTGCCTGCAGGTATGCTAAAGGTGCTGCTGCTGCTGCTCACCACGCCTGGCGTCGCTCCTTTCCACAGCCCCCGCACGCCATCTGCTGCTACCACTGCTCTTACTGCCGCTGACATGCTGCCATAGGCTGCGCCAGGAGCCTGCAGCCGCACCTGTCGCAGCAGTAGGCAGGGACACACCACAAGGCAAGCGCTTAAAAGAAAGCTTACTGTGTATACCAGCATCAGTCCCTGCATGATACACTGCACTTGCCAGAGAACAAATCCCAACAACAGCACAACTCCCATAAACCACCAACAGGGCGTCAAACCCTGCTGCTGCAAGACAGGTTGATATCACTTGCACTACTTCCCTGCATATGCTACTGGTAACGCTTTCAGCACTGCAAGCAATGGCACAGCAGGCCCTACCTACAGTCGCTGCTGCTGTGGCCGCACCTTGATGAGCTCTGTGGGGCTGAGCAGTGCAGCTGCCAGCGAGCCGCTTGCTGTGCCTGCCAGCAGCTTGTTGGACATGCTGCTGCTGCCTCTGCTGCTGCTGCTGCTGCTACTATTGCTATGGCCGCTGCTGCTGCTGCTCTGTATACTGCTCAAACTGCTGCTGCTGTGTTGCATGTTGCTTCCCGCCTGGTAGTCTGCTATCGCTTCCTTGATGGGGTTGTACAGCCCAAGCCGCAGCCCTGGCAGACATCAGCACAGACCAAAGCAGTGAATCACACATGACTTGCTTTGTTGGTGCACACGGGGGCATGCTGCTGCTGCTGCTGCTGCTGCTGCTGCAAGGGTTGCATGCTGCAAGCGAGGTACATGCGAGGTACATGCAGGTACATATGAGGTACATGGGCACTTGCGAGGCGGTAACATGCTGGTGTTGCGCTTGAAGATGTCGGTAAGCATGGCTGCGCTGTCAGCTACTGCTGGATGCACACTGTCAGAGACTGCTGCTGCTGCTGCTGCTGTGCGTGCGCACCTCCGTACAGGATGCCGCGTGTGACTGCAGGCAGCCAGCCCTTCCACAGCGCCAGCACACCCTCCTGGCGCACAAGAGCCGTTGCTGTTTGCACCTGCGGGACACACAGTACTTCAGTTGAGACACCCAATACAATGCATGGCATAACAGCTGTTGTATCTTCTGGCAAAATGTGGTCTACTTGCCGAGGCAGCAGATGCATATGAACCCTGGTTTTGAAAAAGGGCAGGCTGGCAGTATGCTTGCTGGTTAGGCACGTGCTGCTGCTGCTGCTGCTGCTGTGTTGCTGCAGCTTACCATGCCAGGTGTGGGTCCATCTGCTTTGGTTGCAGGGTGCAGCTGCAACCGAGTTTTGACTA
>CADDIJ020000485.1:0-11691 GCA_902809745.2 Tetradesmus lagerheimii | reverse complement strand
TGGTGTTCACAGTTATGGTTTGAATTAATTTTAGGAGCATGCAAGCAAGTATAAACGACCAAATAAAATCCTCCAGACGAGCACCGAAGCATCGGACCTTGTCTGATTGTTGCAGCAGTCGTCGTCGAGCCGCATGCCATGCGTATCTTGTTTTTGCTTGGTGTTTACGGTGGTGGTCTTAAAAAATTTTAGAAGCATTCAAGCAAGTATAAACGCCCAAAGCAAAATCTCCACACGAGCATCGAAGCCTCGGACCAGGTCCGATTGTCGCAGCGGTCGTCAGCGAGCTGCATGCCATGCGTATCTTATTTTTGCTAGTTGTGCACGGAGGTGGTCTGAAATAATTCTAGGAGCATGCAAGCAAGGATGAACGACCGAAATAAAATTCTCTAGACGAGCACCGAAGCATCTGTTTTATTTCGGAAAAGACGGTTACATTGGCTTGACCCAGCAACCCGAAACACTAGATCCAAAGCATCAGACCGGGTTTTATTGTCGCAGCGGTCGTCGGTGAGCAGCATGCCGTGCGTATCTTATTTTTGCTTGGTGTTCACAGTTATGGTTTTAATTACTTCTAGGAGCATGCAAGCAAGTATAAACGACCAAATAAAATCCTCCAGACGAGCACCGAAGCATCGGACCTTGTCTGATTGTTGCAGCAGTCGTCGTCGAGCCGCATGCCATGCGTATCTTGATTTTGCTTGGTGTTTACGGTGGTGGTCTTAAAAAACTTTAAAAGCATGCAAGCAAGTATAAGCGATCGAAGTAAAATTCTCCACACGAGCATCGAAGCCTCGGACCAGGTCCGATTGTCGCAGCGGTCGTCAGCGAGCTGCATGCCATGCGTATCTTGTTTTTGCTAGTTGTTCACGGAGGTGGTCTGAAATAATTCTAGGAGCATGCAAGCAAGGATGAACGACCGAAATAAAATTCTCTAGACGAGCACCGAAGCATCTGTATTATTTCGGAAAAGACGGTTACATTGGCTTGACCCAGCAACCCGAAACACTAGATCCAAAGCATCAGACCGGGTTTTATTGTCTTTTTTTTTTGAAGTAAATTGGTTACATGGGCTGGACCAAGCAACAACGAATTTACTCCGTAAAAGATCCTTAGAGAGGATGGGGCAACCTGCTCTGACACACACCCCACAGCTCTCTTCTCGAGATGCTGTCACAGGGTTTTATTGTCGCAGCGGTCGTCGGTGAGCAGCATGCCGTGCGTATCTTATTTTTGCTTGGTGTTCACGGTTATGGTTTGATTTAATTCTAGGAGCATGCAAGCAAGTATAAACGACCAAATAAAATCCTCCAGACGAGCACCGAAGCATCGGACCTTGTCTGATTGTTGCAGCAGTCGTCGTTGAGCCGCATGCCATGCGTATCTTGTTTTTGCTTGTTGTTTACGGTGGTTGTCTTAAAAAACTTTAAAAGCATGCAAGCAAGTATAAGCGATCGAAGTAAAATTCTCCAGACGAGCATCAAAGCTTCAGACCAGGTCCGATTGTCGCAGCGGTCGTCAGCGAGCTGCATGCCATGCGTATCTTATTTTTGATAGTTGTGCACGGTGGTGGTCTGAAATAATTCTAGGAGCATGCAAGCAAGGATGAACGACCGAAATAAAATTCTCTAGACGAGCACCGAAGCATCTGTTTTATTTCGTAAAAGACGGTTACATTGGCTTGACCCAGCAACCCAAAACACTAGATCCAAAGCATCAGACCGGGTTTTATTGTCTTTTTTTTATAAGTAAATTGGTTACATGGGCTGGACCAAGCAACAACGAATTTACTCCGTAAAAGATCCTTAGAGAGGATGGGGCAACCTGTTCTGACACCCACCCCACAGCTCTCTTCTCGAGATTCTGTCACAGGGTTTTATTGTCGCAGCGGTCGTCGGTGAGCAGCATTCCGTGTGTATCTTATTTTTGCTTGGTGTTCACGGTTATGGTTTGAATTAATTCTAGGAGCATGCAAGCAAGTATAAACGACCAAATAAAATCCTCCATACGAGCACCGAAGCATCGGACCTTGTCTGATTGTTGCAGCAGTCGTCGTCGAGCCGCATGCCATGCGTATCTTGTTTTTTGCTTGGTGTTTACGGTGGTGGTCTTAAAAAACTTTAAAAGCATGCAAGCAAGTATAAGCGATCGAAGTAAAATTCTCCAGACGAGCATCAAAGCTTCGGACCAGGTCCGATTGTCGCAGCGGTCGTCAGCGAGCTGCATGCCATGCGTATCTTATTTTTGCTAGTTGTGCACGGTGGTGGTCTGAAATAATTCTAGGAGCATGCAAACAAGGATGAACGACCGAAATAAAATTCTCTAGACGAGCACCGAAGCATCTGTTTTATTTCGGAAAAGACGGTTACATTGGCTTGACCCAGCAACCCAAAACACTAGATCCAAAGCATCAGACTGGGTTTTATTGTCGCAGCGGTCGTCGGTGAGCAGCATGCCGTGCGTATCTTATTTTTGCTTGGTGTTCACAGTTATGGTTTGAATTACTTCTAGGAGCATGCAAGCAAGTATAAACGACCAAATAAAATCCTCCAGACGAGCACCGAAGCATCGGACCTTGTCTGATTGTTGCAGCAGTCGTCGTCGAGCCGCATGCCATGCGTATCTTGTTTTTTGCTTGGTGTTTACGGTGGTGGTCTTAAAAAATTTTAGAAGCATGCAAGCAAGTATAAACGCCCAAAGCAAAATCTCCACACGAGCATCGAAGCCTCGGACCAGGTCCGATTGTCGCAGCGGTAGTCAGCGAGCTGCATGCCATGCGTATCTTGTTTTTGCTAGTTGTGCACGGTGGTGGTCTGAAATAATTCTAGGAGCATGCAAGCAAGGATGAACGACCGAAATAAAATTCTCTAGACGAGCACCGAAGCATCTGTTTTATTTCGGAAAAGACGGTTACATTGGCTTGACCCAGCAACCCAAAACACTAGATCCAAAGCATCAGACCGGGTTTTATTGTCGCAGCGGTCGTCGGTGAGCAGCATGCCGTGCGTATCTTTTTTTTGCTTGGTGTTCACGGTTATGGTTTGAATTAATTCTAGGAGCATGCAAGCAAGTATAAACGACCAAATAAAATCCTCCAGACGAGCACCGAAGCATCGGACCTTGTCTGATTGTTGCAGCAGTCGTCGTCGAGCCGCATGCCATGCGTATCTTGTTTTTGCTTGGTGGTTACGGTGGTGGTCTTAAAAAATTTTAGAAGCATGCAAGCAAGTATAAACGCCCAAAGCAAAATCTCCACACGAGCATCGAAGCCTCGGACCAGGTCCGATTGTCGCAGCGGTCGTCAGCGAGCTGCATGCCATGCGTATCTTGTTTTTGCTAGTTGTGCACGGTGGTGGTCTGAAATAATTCTAGGAGCATGCAAGCAAGGATGAACGACCGAAATAAAATTCTCTAGACGAGCACCGAAGCATCTGTTTTATTTCGGAAAAGACGGTTACATTGGCTTGACCCAGCAACCCAAAACACTAGATCCAAAGCATCAGACCGGGTTTTATTGTCGCAGCGGTCGTCGGTGAGCAGCATGCCGTGCGTATCTTTTTTTTGCTTGGTGTTCACAGTTTTTTTTTTTGAAGTAAATTGGTTACATGGGCTGGACCAAGCAACAACGAATTTACTCCGTAAAACTGGTGTTCACAGTTATGGTTTGAATTAATTCTAGGAGCATGCAAGCAAGTATAAACGACCAAATAAAATCCTCCAGACGAGCACCGAAGCATCGGACCTTGTCTGATTGTTGCAGCAGTCGTCGTCGAGCCGCATGCCATGCGTATCTTGTTTTTGCTTGGTGGTTACGGTGGTGGTCTTAAAAAATTTTAGAAGCATGCAAGCAAGTATAAACGCCCAAAGCAAAATCTCCACACGAGCATCGAAGCCTCGGACCAGGTCCGATTGTCTCAGCGGTCGTCAGCGAGCTGCATGCCATGCGTATCTTGTTTTTGCTAGTTGTGCACGGTGGTGGTCTGAAATAATTCTAGGAGCATGCAAGCAAGGATGAACGACCGAAATAAAATTCTCTAGACGAGCACCGAAGCATCTGTATTATTTCGGAAAAGACGGTTACATTGGCTTGACCCAGCAACCCGAAACACTAGATCCACAGCATCAGACCGGGTTTTATTGTCTTTTTTTTATAAGTAAATTGGTTACATGGGCTGGACCAAGCAACAACGAATTTACTCCGTAAAAGATCTTAGAGAGGATGGGGCAACCTGTTCTGACACCCACCCCACAGCTCTCTTCTCGAGATTCTGTCACAGGGTTTTATTGTCGCAGCGGTCGTCGGTGAGCAGCATTCCGTGCGTATCTTATTTTTGCTTGGTGTTCACGGTTATGGTTTGAATTAATTCTAGGAGCATGCAAGCAAGTATAAACGACCAAATAAAATCCTCCAGACGAGCACCGAAGCATCGGACCTTGTCTGATTGTTGCAGCAGTCGTCGTCGAGCCGCATGCCATGCGTATCTTGATTTTGCTTGGTGTTTACGGTGGTGGTCTTAAAAAATTTTAGAAGCATGCAAGCAAGTATAAACGCCCAAAGCAAAATCTCCACACGAGCATCGAAGCCTCGGACCAGGTCCGATTGTCGCAGCGGTCGTCAGCGAGCTGCATGCCATGCGTATCTTGTTTTTGCTAGTTGTGCACGGTGGTGGTCTGAAATAATTCTAGGATCATGCAAGCAAGGATGAACGACCGAAATAAAATTCTCTAGACGAGCACCGAAGCATCTGTTTTATTTCGGAAAAGACGGTTACATTGGCTTGACCCAGCAACCCAAAACACTAGATCCAAAGCATCAGACCGGGTTTTATTGTCGCAGCGGTCGTCGGTGAGCAGCATGCCGTGCGTATCTTTTTTTGCTTGGTGTTCACGGTTATGGTTTGAATTAATTCTAGGAGCATGCAAGCAAGTATAAACGACCAAATAAAATCCTCCAGACGAGCACCGAAGCATCGGACCTTGTCTGATTGTTGCAGCAGTCGTCGTCGAGCCGCATGCCATGCGTATCTTGATTTTGCTTGGTGTTTACGGTGGTGGTCTTAAAAAACTTTAGAAGCATGCAAGCAAGTATAAACGCCCAAAGCAAAATCTCCACACGAGCATCGAAGCCTCGGACCAGGTCCGATTGTCGCAGCGGTCGTCAGCGAGCTGCATGCCATGCGTATCTTGTTTTTGCTAGTTGTGCACGGAGGTGGTCTGAAATAATTCTAGGAGCATGCAAGCAAGGATGAACGACCGAAATAAAATTCTCTAGACGAGCACCGAAGCATCTGTATTATTTCGGAAAAGACGGTTACATTGGCTTGACCCAGCAACCCGAAACACTAGATCCAAAGCATCAGACCGGGTTTTATTGTCTTTTTTTTTTTTTGAAGTAAATTGGTTACATGGGCTGGACCAAGCAACAACGAATTTACTCCGTAAAAGATCCTTAGAGAGGATGGGGCAACCTGCTCTGACACCCACCCCACAGCTCTCTTCTCGAGATTCTGTCACAGGGTTTTATTGTCGCAGCGGTCGTCGGTGAGCAGCATTCCGTGCGTATCTTATTTTTGCTTGGAGTTCACGGTTAGGGTTTGAATTAATTCTAGGAGCATGCAAGCAAGTATAAACGACCAAATAAAATCCTCCAGACGAGCACCGAAGCATCGGACCTTGTCTGATTGTTGCAGCAGTCGTCGTCGAGCCGCATGCCATGCGTATCTTGTTTTTGCTTGTTGTTTACGGTGGTGGTCTTAAAAAACTTTAAAAGCATGCAAGCAAGTATAAGCGATCGAAGTAAAATTCTCCAGACGAGCATCAAAGCTTCGGACCAGGTCCGATTGTCGCAGCGGTCGTCAGCGAGCTGCATGCCATGCGTATCTTATTTTTGCTAGTTGTGCACGGTGGTGGTCTGAAATAATTCTAGGAGCATGCAAGCAAGGATGAACGACCGAAATAAAATTCTCTAGACGAGCACCGAAGCATCTGTATTATTTCGGAAAAGACGGTTACATTGGCTTGACCCAGCAACCCGAAACACTAGATCCACAGCATCAGACCGGGTTTTATTGTCTTTTTTTTATAAGTAAATTGGTTACATGGGCTGGACCAAGCAACAACGAATTTACTCCGTAAAAGATCCTTAGAGAGGATGGGGCAACCTGCTCTGACACCCACCCCACAGCTCTCTTCTCGAGATTCTGTCACAGGGTTTTATTGTCGCAGCGGTCGTCGGTGAGCAGCATTCCGTGCGTATCTTATTTTTGCTTGGAGTTCACGGTTATGGTTTGAATTAATTCTAGGAGCATGCAAGCAAGTATAAACGACCAAATAAAATCCTCCAGACGAGCACCGAAGCATCGGACCTTGTCTGATTGTTGCAGCAGTCGTCGTCGAGCCGCATGCCATGCGTATCTTGTTTTTGCTTGTGGTGTTTACGGTGGTGGTCTTAAAAAACTTTAAAAGCATGCAAGCAAGTATAAGCGATCGAAGTAAAATTCTCCAGACGAGCATCAAAGCTTCAGACCAGGTCCGATTGTCGCAGCGGTCGTCAGCGACCTGCATGCCATGCGTATCTTATTTTTGCTAGTTGTGCACGGTGGTGGTCTGAAATAATTCTAGGAGCATGCAAGCAAGGATGAACGACCGAAATAAAATTCTCTAGACGAGCACCGAAGCATCTGTATTATTTCGGAAAAGACGGTTACATTGGCTTGACCCAGCAACCCGAAACACTAGATCCAAAGCATCAGACCGGGTTTTATTGTCTTTTTTTTTTTTGAAGTAAATTGGTTACATGGGCTGGACCAAGCAACAACGAATTTACTCCGTAAAAGATCCTTAGAGAGGATGGGGCAACCTGCTCTGACACACACCCCACAGCTCTCTTCTCGAGATGCTGTCACAGGGTTTTATTGTCGCAGCGGTCGTCGGTGAGCAGCATGCCGTGCGTATCTTATTTTTGCTTGGAGTTCACGGTTAGGGTTTGAATTAATTCTAGGAGCATGCAAGCAAGTATAAACGACCAAATAAAATCCTCCAGACGAGCACCGAAGCATCGAACCTTGTCTGATTGTTGCAGCAGTCGTCGTTGAGCCGCATGCCATGCGTATCTTGTTTTTGCTTGTTGTTTACGGTGGTGGTCTTAAAAAACTTTAAAAGCATGCAAGCAAGTATAAGCGATCGAAGTAAAATTCTCCAGACGAGCATCAAAGCTTCAGACCAGGTCCGATTGTCGCAGCGGTCGTCAGCGACCTGCATGCCATGCGTATCTTATTTTTGCTAGTTGTGCACGGTGGTGGTCTGAAATAATTCTAGGAGCATGCAAGCAAGGATGAACGACCGAAATAAAATTCTCTAGACGAGCACCGAAGCATCTGTATTATTTCGGAAAAGACGGTTACATTGGCTTGACCCAGCAACCCGAAACACTAGATCCACAGCATCAGACCGGGTTTTATTGTCTTTTTTTTTATAAGTAAATTGGTTACATGGGCTGGACCAAGCAACAACGAATTTACTCCGTAAAAGATCCTTAGAGAGGATGGGGCAACCTGTTCTGACACCCACCCCACAGCTCTCTTCTCGAGATGCTGTCACAGGGTTTTATTGTCGCAGCGGTCGTCGGTGAGCTGCATGCCGTGCGTATCTTATTTTTGCTTGGTGTTCACAGTTATGGTTTGAATTACTTCTAGGAGCATGCAAGCAAGTATAAACGACCAAATAAAATCCTCCAGACGAGCACCGAAGCATCGGACCTTGTCTGATTGTTGCAGCAGTCGTCGTCGAGCCGCATGCCATGCGTATCTTGTTTTTGCTTGTTGTTTACGGTGGTGGTCTTAAAAAATTTTAGAAGCATGCAAGCAAGTATAAACGCCCAAAGCAAAATCTCCACACGAGCATCGAAGCCTCGGACCAGGTCAGATTGTCGCAGCGGTCGTCAGCGAGCTGCATGCCATGCGTATCTTGTTTTTGCTAGTTGTGCACGGTGGTGGTCTGAAATAATTCTAGGAGCATGCAAGCAAGGATGAACGACCGAAATAAAATTCTCTAGACGAGCACCGAAGCATCTGTTTTATTTCGGAAAAAAAAAATTTCGGAAAAGACGGTTACATTGGCTTGACCCAGCAACCCAAAACACTAGATCCAAAGCATCAGACCGGGTTTTATTGTCGCAGCGGTCGTCGGTGAGCAGCATGCCGTGCGTATCTTTTTTTTGCTTGGTGTTCACAGTTTTTTTTTTTTTAAGTAAATTGGTTACATGGGCTGGACCAAGCAACAACGAATTTACTCCGTAAAACTGGTGTTCACAGTTATGGTTTGAATTAATTCTAGGAGCATGCAAGCAAGTATAAACGACCAAATAAAATCCTCCAGACGAGCACCGAAGCATCGGACCTTGTCTGATTGTTGCAGCAGTCGTCATCGAGCCGCATGCCATGCGTATCTTGATTTTGCTTGGTGTTTATGGTGGTGGTCTTAAAAAACTTTAAAAGCATGCAAGCAAGTATAAGCGATCGAAGTAAAATTCTCCAGACAAGCATCAAAGCCTCGGACCAGGTCCGATTGTCGCAGCGGTCGTCAGCGAGCTGCATGCCATGCGTATCTTGTTTTTGCTAGTTGTGCACGGAGGTGGTCTGAAATAATTCTAGGAGCATGCAAGCAAGGATGAACGACCGAAATAAAATTCTCTAGACGAGCACCGAAGCATCAGTATTATTTCGGAAAAGACGGTTACATTGGCTTGACCCAGCAACCCGAAACACTAGATCCAAAGCATCAGACCGGGTTTTAATGTCGCAGCGGTCGTCGGTGAGCAGCATGCCGTGCGTATCTTATTTTTGCTTGGTGTTCACGGTTATTTTTTTTTTTGAAGTAAATTGGTTACATGGGCTGGACCAAGCAACAACGAATTTACTTCGTACAAGATCCTTAGAGAGGATGGGGCAACCTGTTCTGACACCCACCCCACAGCTCTCTTCTCGAGATGCTGTCACAGGGCCATATAGATAGCTCCGTGAGGAGCAGCCATGTTCACGGTTATGGTTTGAATTAATTCTAGGAACATGCAAGCAAGTATAAACGACCAAATAAAATCCTCCAGACGAGCACCGAAGCATCTTTTTTTTTTTTTTTTTGAAGTAAATTGGTTACCGAAGCATCGGACCTTGTCTGATTGTTGCAGCAGTCGTCGTTGAGCCGCATGCCATGCGTATCTTGTTTTTGCTTGTTGTTTACGGTGTTGGTCTTAAAAAACTTTAAAAGCATGCAAGCAAGTATAAGCGATCGAAGTAAAATTCTCCAGACGAGCATCAAAGCTTCAGACCAGGTCCGATTGTCGCAGCGGTCGTCAGCGACCTGCATGCCATGCGTATCTTATTTTTGCTAGTTGTGCACGGTGGTGGTCTGAAATAATTCTAGGAGCATGCAAGCAAGGATGAACGACCGAAATAAAATTCTCTAGACGAGCACCGAAGCATCTGTATTATTTCGGAAAAGACGGTTACATTGGCTTGACCAAGCAACCCGAAACACTAGATCCAAAGCATCAGACCGGGTTTTATTGTCGCAGCGGTCGTCGGTGAGCAGCATGCCGTGCGTATCTTTTTTTTGCTTGGTGTTCACGGTTTTTTTTTTTTTTTTTTGAAGCAAGAAAGTTACAAGGGCTGACCTACATAACTGTGCACTTGCTCCATAAAAAGATCCGTTGAGAGAATGAGGCAACCTGTTCCGCACTCACCCCACAGGTCTCTTGTACCAAGAGACACTGTCACACGATCATGCAGACAGCCCCGTGCGGGGCAGCCCCGAAAGGCATCCAGGTGTTCACGGTTATGGTTTTAATTAATTCTAGGAGCATGCAAGCAAGTATAAACGACCAAATAAAATCCCCCAGACGAGCACCGAAGCATCGGACCTTGTCTGATTGTTGCAGCAGTCGTCGTCGAGCCGCCTGCCATGCGTATCTTGATTTTGCTTGGTGTTTACGGTGGTGGTCTTAAAAACTTTAGAAGCATGCAAGCAAGTATCAACGCCCAAAGCAAAATCTCCACACGAGCATCGAAGCCTCGGACCAGGTCCGATTGTCGCAGCGGTCGTCAGCGAGCTGCATGCCATGCGTATCTTGTTTTTGCTAGTTGTGCACGGTGGTGGTCTGAATTAATTCTAGGAGCATGCAAGCAAGGATGAACGACCGAAATAAAATTCTCTAGACGAGCACCGAAGCATCTGTTTTATTTCGGAAAAGACGGTTACATTGGCTTGACCCAGCAACCCAAAACACTAGATCCAAAGCATCAGACAGGGTTTTATTGTCGCAGCGGTCGTCGGTGAGCAGCATGCCGTGCGTATCTTTTTTTTGCTTGGTGTTCACGGTTATGGTTTGAATTAATTCTAGGAGCATGCAAGCAAGTATAAACGACCAAATAAAATCCTCCAGACGAGCACCGAAGCATCGGACCTTGTCTGATTGTTGCAGCAGTCGTCGTCGAGCCGCATGCCATGCGTATCTTGATTTTGCTTGGTGTTTACGGTGGTGGTCTTGAAAAACTTTAGAAGCATGCAAGCAAGTATAAACGCCCAAAGCAAAATCTCCACACGAGCATCGAAGCCTCGGACCAGGTCCGATTGTCGCAGCGGACGTCAGCGAGCTGCATGCCATGCGTATCTTGTTTTTGCTAGTTGTGCACGGAGGTGGTCTGAAATAATTCTAGGAGCATGCAAGCAAGGATGAACGACCGAAATAAAATTCTCTAGACGAGCACCGAAGCATCTGTTTTATTTCGGAAAAGACGGTTACATTGGCTTGCCCCAGCAACCCAAAACACTAGATCCAAAGCATCAGACCGGGTTTTATTGTCTTTTTTTTTATAAGTAAATTGGTTACATGGGCTGGACCAAGCAACAACGAATTTACTCCGTAAAAGATCCTTAGAGAGGATGGGGCAACCTGTTCTGACACTTACCCCACAGCTCTCTTCTCGAGATTCTGTCACAGGGTTTTATTGTCGCAGCGGTCGTCGGTGAGCAGCATTCCGTGCGTATCTTATTTTTGCTTGGTGTTCACGGTTATGGTTTGAATTAATTCTAGGAGCATGCAAGCAAGTATAAACGACCAAATAAAATCCTCCAGACGAGCACCGAAGCATTGGACCTTGTCTGATTGTTGCAGCAGTCGTCGTCGAGCCGCATGCCATGCGTATCTTGTTTTTGCTTGGTGTTTACGGTGGTGGTCTTAAAAAACTTTAAAAGCATGCAAGCAAGTATAAGCGATCGAAGTAAAATTCTCCATACGAGCATCAAAGCTTCGGACCAGGTCCGATTGTCGCAGCGGTCGTCAGCGAGCTGCATGCCATGCGTATCTTATTTTTGCTAGTTGTGCACGGTGGTGGTCTGAAATAATTCTAGGAGCATGCAAACAAGGATGAACGACCGAAATAAAATTCTCTAGACGAGCACCGAAGCATCTGTATTATTTCGGAAAAGACGGTTACATTGGCTTGACCCAGCAACCCGAAACACTAGATCCAAAGCATCAGACCGGGTTTTAATGTCGCAGCGGTCGTCGGTGAGCAGCATGCCGTGCGTATCATATTTTTGCTTGGTGTTCACAGTTATTTTTTTTTGAAGTAAATTGGTTACATGGGCTGGACCAAGCAACAACGAATTTACTCCGTAAAAGATCCTTAGAGA
>CADDIJ020000484.1:0-42815 GCA_902809745.2 Tetradesmus lagerheimii | reverse complement strand
TGCACCCTACACATGCTGATGCCATGCGTTTGAAAAGGGCTAGGCCCTTTTTGTGTTCTGGTGCGCCAACGCGTGGTATTGAGTTGCTGATGCGTGTTCGAATGGGCTGTCTTTGCGTGCATGAGCGTACCAGTCGTTATGGCGGCAGCAGAGCTGATTCTAACACAACATGTCCTGCTTGTGGTCAGGGTGTTGAGTCTTTGTCACATCTGATGTTTGATTGTCCCGCTACTTCTGCTCAGAGGGATACTATGCTTGATGAAATTCGGTCTGTTTGCGTGATGTTGCTGGCGGCGCTGAAAAATTGCGCAATGTGTTGTCGTTGACTGATGCATCCACTAAGTTGTTGCGTTTTGTTTCTGATGATATTTGGGGTAGTAGGGGGGTGTGCCGAGTGATATCTAGGAGCATTGCTGAGTATCTTGTCCAAGCTTGGGATATGCGTAATAATTGCAAACACAATGGAGCAGTGCTCCCTCTTTCTTCCGCTCCTGAGGGGCGCGGGGCCGATGGCGTTGATGCTATGGCTTAATGGGTAACATGATGATGATGACGGCCCATGCGTGTCAACCGGCTCGTTACAGGCCTGGGTGTGCATGCTGTTGATGCCATCAGTGTGCATGCTGGATGAAAGGCGCTGTTCAATTTTATCGTATAATCAGTTGAAGCCATAGCCCCATAGCTCCATGGAGACCAACGCGATGGAAGGCATTGTTTGGATGATGTCCCTGACTTGTAACAGTACAGAAACGAATTGTGTTCTTGGCGCATGGCTTTGCGGGGGGGGTAAAGGCAATCTTGACAACAATGCAACGTTGATCAGAGTGTCAGATCACTTCGCTTTGGCGTCCTAGGGACCACCAGGTGACAGCAACCAACTCGTGAACAGTGTTCAGCTTCCTGTAGGGCCTGTTGCGGCACAGCCGTTGCGGCACGTGGTCGGTAGGACACAAGAGTCTTGAAACATGCCCTGTCACCATGGCACAGGCCTCGGCCACAACCAGGCCCCGAGTCTGCTCATCATCATCATGTTACATCAACTTGAAGCCGTAGCATCGACGCCATCTTCAGGCATGAGTCTGCTGTAATGCACATCCATATTCGAACACAGACCGTCACTCGTAGTGACACAGGACTCCTCCGAGGAACCATGACGGAACCATCCTATGCACAGTACCCATGTCAAACAGCCTCTTCCGGGATTTAGACGGAACCCATATGAAAGCAAGCTGCGCACCTGCATTGCATAGCTATGTGTACTGAGGCAGTACACATGTGCATGCAGCTCAGCGGCATCGTATGTTATGAGTCACTCTGCTGGCAGCAGCAACATGCATGTCACTGACCTCATGCCCGGCAGACAAAGCATCACACAGTGCGCCATCTGGCGTACACACCACCAAACCTGAGTTCTTCCGAGCAAAAAACTTCGGCAAGTCATGTTCAGTAAGGGTAAACCACCCTGTGACAGCAAGACACTGCTGCAATCGCCGATTGAAGCTCAAGCTGAGCTGCACAAGCAGAATCCAGCTGCAACAGCAATTGGCGCACATCTTGGAATTGCGGTTGGACGGCCACCATGATGACCGTCAATGCAGCGGGTGATGGGACTCATGCTTGCAAGAGTGTGCAGGTACTAACTGCATTGGATGCCTGCTTTGTAGCAGTGACAATCTTCCACACAAAGCACAGACCACCACAGGGTACCCTGTACAACACCGGTACCGGTGTTGTTCAATACTAGTACTTCAGTACTGAGTGCTGAGCATATATAGCACTGGTATGCACAGCATGGCACACTGGGTAAAGAACATTGGCGACCGTGTGGAAAGGCACATGAGGACGTTGGCATGAAACAAGCTGAAAAAGCACAAGCCACACGCTAACGTGGATGACCACCAATTAACATGTTCAGTCTTTGAAGTGCCACTCCAAGCTGCAATGCCCCTGCCCACAAAACAAACCTTTTTTAATCCTGCTAGCCGCTGTTAGTGTTACTGCCTCTGCAGATGGCAGGACCGTCCTGGTATAGTACAGCGGAGCTACACGCACCACAAACATAGATGATGTAGATGATGTAGTGTACAGTGTACCACTCTAGTGCACAGTGTACCTGGAAAGCCCCAAGCAACGCACTGTCGGTGACTCTGCGACATTGGAATGCTGTTGCAAGCAGTACTACACCCTAACACATCACAACCCCCAAAATTCACCATGATGTAGCCATCCACTGAAAGTTCAGAACAAGAAGCACTGTGACACTGCCAAGACGTGTCACACTAGGCAGATGCAACTGAGCTGCAGGTGATATGTATCAAGCGCCCAACGACAGGTTGCAGGTGCTGAGCTTCTGCAGGTGTTGCAAACACCTGTGTCCAGTACATGAAACCATCGCCGCCAGTCGCAACCCCCGCACCCATATGCACATATTCCCCAAGCATGTTTGCACGGTGTCCCAAGCTGCCCATCCATGCGTCAAACACGCTCTGCGCGGAAGTAAATCCACGTGCAACATTCTCAGCTGCACGGATCCACCTGTAACCAATGCGCGTGATGCGCGTACGAACGGTTGATCCGTCACCCCCTGTGTGGGTCATCGTCTGTCTTGCAGCTTGGTCCTGAGAGTCAGCTTGAGCTGCTGTGTTCAACAGCGTATTGATCGACAGGGCACACAAGCCAACCTGGCTGCGCGCTGTGTTGACCAAAGTAAGAAGCTGCGTATCAACCCCACCGGTGCCAGTTCCACCCCCCGTTGTGCTGTTGCTGCCGGTGCCGCCGCCGCTTGTGCTGGATGATGCTGCAAGAAGCGTCAAATGTGCGCAGGTGGGCAGCAGCGGCAAGGCGCCTGAGCCATACGTATGGCCAGAGAGACACCAGCGCTATGTGGCAGTTTGATGTCGAGCCGCAAAGACATGGAAGTTTACATTCTAGGAACGCCAGAAACTGATGAGAGCACTACAAGCTGGGCTGAGTGCAGTCGCCAGTCTCGCTATGCCAGCCCAATTGTGCCCCGCCTTGAGAAGGAAGTATTGCTAAGGCAAACCTGAGACGTGCCCAGCATCCAAACTCGCCGGCTAGCGCAGCTGCTGCTGCTGCTGCTGCTTCTGCACCCTTTGTCAGGGCTACTGCTGTGCTATTGGGGACTGCAGTGCGGAGGTTCGGAGCCAGAAACTTTATTCGAATGATACTGAGCAATACTCACACCCAAATGGAGCCAGGCAGGGCCATTTTCGGACCTTCTCGGGCCTTGGAAAATTTTCGAATTTTGCCGCATAAAGATCAGGGTTCCGGCTTCGAAAAAATTGTCAGTGGTCGTAATTCAAGGGTTCGAGAGCGAGGATAAGCCTTTATGCGCTGTTTGTATATATGACCGATACGGTATGGAAAGGCGCCGCGCTCAGTGAGCAACAGCAGCAGCAGCAGCAGCAGCAGCAGAACAGCTGCTGTTCCGGGATGGTCAGATAGCGGCTTTACCATTACATTGAGTGACAGCGGCAACGCTGCAAGCAATCCGACACTCACGTGAAGTTCACCCTGTAAGCCCGGCCAGCGTGCAGGGCGTCCCAGCCGCAGCTGCCACCAGCTGCATCTGATATCTCAGCTACTCAGCTGGCAGCTGCATAGCCGATATGCTCAACATTGGACGGCAACATTGGACGGCAACAGAGTGGGCCGCGCGTAATTGCCAGCCGCACCTCCCCACCGCCCACAGCATTCCGTCATGCCACACCAGACGTCATCATCATCATCATCATCATCATCATCATCATCGTCATCATCATCAAATTACCAGATCAAGCCATAGCATCAACGCCATCGGCCCCGCGCATGCCACACCAGACGTGTATTGTTCAGCCAATGCATGTTGATTGCACAACCAGCATTTCAAAGCTGCCTACACGCACCAGTGTTGTCATGCAGCCAGCTGCCAGTTGCTGCCAGGTGCGGCACCATGCAGCATGAAAATCAAGACAGTCTGAGCCACCACAACTGCAGCTGACCAAGCCGTTACGACAGTGCACTCCAGCCACGCGCAGCACTGCGGCAGTCCTGATGATGGTCAAATGCGGCTGCACTGCTGCTGCACCAGCCCTGACGTGTTATCCAGCCATTGACAGGGAGATGCATGCTGTTGCATGCCAGGCAAGCATCACAGAGCCCGCATGCCCGCACGCATATGGTGAGGATGCATCCACACACGGACTGTGCCATAAAGCACTGGCAGGTTTGGCTGTAAACTTGAGTGACCCGACGGCCATGGGCCAGCCCTCAATGCACACGCTTCTGTACAAACCGTCGAGACAGCTCGGCTGGTGATCACCCAAGATAGTAACTAGTACACCTTCGCTGATCACAGTGCTAACTTGCTGCCCTTGCACATAACACAGCACCCTCAAACCATCCTGAACATGATATGTGCTCAACCCTTGTTGTCATAACAGTAGCACCAACAGAACACCACCAACAGCCAGGTGGCCAGCTTAATATCTGCAGCCTGCTGCGCATGCACTCTGTATGCTGTATACATCACACACGATCGTGCATATGGCAAGTGTCTGTGTGATGACTGCGTTGTCTAGCAAAACACACAACATCCACAGTCAAGAGATCACAACTGGTGAAAGAGCATAGAAGTACCAACCCTCATACGCCCTCTGCTGCTGGTGAGGTTTGCACGCCCAACATGCAGCTGCACAACTTTTCCAGGAGTCTAGGCACCACCCACACGTGGCTAGCGTCCACGGTGCCTCCCCAAGCACTGTCAACCCTGAGTTATGCAATAAGACACTCCTGTTTCTTCAAATCTATTCGTAAAGCACAGCAGCAAGAGCAGCTGGCTGCAACACTGAAAGTGCCACAGCCAATATACAACACTCTCGCATGCATCAAGCAGCTATGCAGTTGTCCAATGCGCTGTGGTGTCAGCCCTCAGCAGAGTTACTCCTTTGAAAGAGTATGCAGCAATTGTGTGCAACATGTACATACAACGCTGTGTCCTGGCTTGGTGGAAAGATGCAGCTGTATTCACACTCATGTTGCTGCATATACATGCACAGGTGTCCAGTGTCACAGATGCCTGCACATCTGGTTCATCAGTTGGCTTTGACCTCAATTCTCACACACACCCAGGTACATAACACACCCACACAGCCTCAACAAGTGCCCCTAAGAACAACAGATATACAAAACAGCTTGCTACATACGAATGGGTACAAGAAGCGCACAGCCTGAGGCCTGTGACAGTCACCCAGTCAACCCTAAACCAGCAGAATCAAATAAACCAGGCTAGCAATGCACATGCTAACATCAGCATGTTACATTGCTGCAACTGTGCCACCTTTTCAAACACGCCTAATCTCACAACCCCTGCTGACATGTTACTTTGTTAGTAACACAAAAAAAGACTGTGTCACAGCTGCTGTATGCCGCATTGGCAGCGGCTTGTTGCTGTGAGATGTGTCAGGTGTTGGGGCTCTGAAGCGAGGCTGATCGAAGCAAGTTGGCCAGTTGCACGCCAGTTGTTTGTAGCAGCAGCAGCAGCAACATCAGCAGCCAGCCAAGAAGCACATCTGTTTAGGATGTGATCTTGACGTCTGCACAGTTCCAGAACTGCAACGAGCAAAAGGAGCAAGGAACGTGGCATAGAGCAGACAGAGGCAGGCGACATAATACAGTCAGCACAATGCTCAGGAAGCAGTCACGATCGCAGGTGGCTACTGAGCAAATGGCAGCAAGTTCAACGGCAAAAGGCTGAAGCAGGCAGCAGCACAGGGAACCCGCTGCTACACACCAGTAGTTGAACATAGCCCTACATGAGTGGCATAGCTTCACACCGGGCTCACAATCAACCATCTTGTTGTTGGTCGGCTACTGCGGCTGCTGCTACAAGCTACCCAGGCACCCCAGCAATGCACCTCCCCGGCTGCAGTAACAACGTTATAACATCAGCATTTTCAAATTCAAAACCTCTCACCTCTTCAGGGTAGGTAGCTCCCGGCTTCCCACAGTACTCGTAATCCACCGGCTTCTTGCAGGGCTCCTGCTGGCATGGTGGCCAGCAGCGGCTGGCTGTCAAGTAGTACAGCTGCAGCTTGCACTGCTCACAAGTGAAGTCCTTAGGCAATCGCCAGTTGAAGGAGTAGACAAACATGCCGCGGAACTGATCGCAGGACCATGCAGCACAGCCCTGGGGCTTGCCGATAAGCTGCATCTTGCTCATCTTGAAGTCGAGGTTCTGCAAAAGTAACAGATGTTATAACAGGTGTTACAACAGGGCGCGGAGATGAGGACAGGCGGAGGATGTGTCGGCATCAGCAGTGGCAAGCTGGCCAGGGAGTTGGACACCCAGTACAGACAGCAGTTATGAGTTGCTGTTGCCGCCCTAGTGGCCATGCGATAACCATACAGTGTGGTGTCACGCGACCCTGGGAATAACACTCGGTCAACGCAACTGCTGTTGAGGTGAGCCAGCAAGCTGCAGCACCAACTAACAGGCAGCAGCTTGAGCGTATAATCATCCACCCTACTGCATGTGCCAGCTGCTTTACCTGCATAGGCAGCGGCCGCGTATGGCCCTCCGTGACATTGAATCAACCTATGCATCTGCGCTACGTTTGGTGCCACTTGCGCGGTCAGTCAATGCCTTACTGGTGCCTGCAGAGCTTTCACATGTATGCATGCAGACATAACATGTGGCGATCGCCTCACCTGGGTAGATACTGGGGGCGTGAAGCCGTCAGTGACGCCCCACCAGCCTTTTGTCCAGGGAAGGTCATACGTTGTGCCCTTGCCATCCGCCCTGCAACATAAAATAACCAGCGGGTCGGTGTGAAGATGTATGCTGTACTGGTTGGATCGAGCTCTGGCTGCCGGACATGCTGCTGCTGGCTGGACTTGAATTGCTGCTGCTGCTGCTGCCGCCAGTGCATTGGCACACAGCACGCACGGTTGATGCATGCAAGCGGCACTGCTCTTGGATTTGAAGCTCCTGATGAGCCGTGCACTGCTCTGTTGCATCATTGCCTGCTGCAATGCTGCTGCTGCTTTCCGTACAACCAACGCCCTCGGGCGTTTCAGCTGCTGCAGTTTAGCTGCACCACCGCTGCCTGGCTGCAACTGCTTCGCCGCAGAGCTGCGTAGCGCCCAAGAGCTACGTGTCCTGCACTGTAACAGACAACTTACATCTGCTCCTGTAACTTGCTTGCATCTATGCAAGGCTGCTGCTGCTGCTGCTGAGCGCAACTGCAGTCCCTCTCACCTGCGCAACGGCACGCAGTCCTTCACTGCTTTGGCGTTCAACGGGCACAGCCGCATGTACACACGGCCCAAGTGGTTCTGTGCAAATACAATGTCGGTTGTGATGACTTGGCCCTTCTTATAGGTGCCACCCAGCTGACCTGGCTTATCCCACTTGCGCTCGTCCACTGCGTCGCCACAGATGCTGTACATCTCGTGCTGCGGCCACTGCAGCTGACCATTCTTGCTCACTGCCTTGACACCTGCAGTGGCAGCAGCAGCAGCACAGCAATGCAGAGCGAGTGATGTGGTGATAACCACAGGGTGGAGAACTGCAGCAGCTGCGACTGAGGCAGGGCAATGGCTGTGCGGGAGCAGGGGTGTGGTGGTTGCTTTGCTAGCTGCTCTAGCAGGCTGTTGGAGTAGTGCGTCATGTACTGCTGCTGCAGCGTGCTGCGTCTAAGTGTGTTCTGCTGTCTGCTGCTGCACCAGATATGGCGGAGTACTGCTGGCTGCAGCTGCTGTCAGTTGTCAAGCGCTGCTGCAGGGCGTGCAGCAGCTTGGCTGTGATTGCACTCACCGCCAGCAAAGACTGCATGTGGGTTGTAGTTGTAGTTCAACAGGTAGTCATACCACGGCCTTGACTTTGGATTGAACATGACCATGTGTGCTGCTGCTTGCTGCACCATGCTGGCCATTAGGCAAGCAAGCAGGACTCCTAAGCACGATACAGCTGCTGCTGAGCGCGCCATGCTGTAGGTCGCTTGTCGAGCTCAACTGCACCTGCAGCACGAGCACAGCCTGAGCCGTTGAAACTGCTGCTGCACTGGCTGGAGGGAGTTGTTTGCCCCGCCATTACGAGGATCATGCAGCCAGGCCGATCACGAGGTGATACCAAGACGCAAAACAGAATACATCAGTGTGCACATGAGCTGGATTGATGTGCTTTTCGCAGCACTGCGGGCTGCGTACAGCAGTGTGGTGCTCGCTACAGACCCTGCCTGGGAGCTGCTATACAATAAGGATCCCTCAACACGCTATTTCAGCTGCCTGCAGCCTTGAAGCATGCCTCAGTCCATACGAATGCTCTCAGCAAGGTTATCCCCAATCACTGCGTCGCAGCTTACCAGCGATCGAGCTCAGGGACACTTCAATAGGTGCTAAATACTGGTTTTGCTCCGCCTCTGTCTCAGTTGCTGCAGCTCAGTTTGGACGAGCACTGGTGCCTGACAAGGTGGCTGTGTAATTGCACAGCAGGCAACAACGCGATTGATTGGAACTGTTAGACACGCTTCGGCTGCTTGTAGCTCGTAGGAGCATCGTATGGAGAGTTCTGTGGAGGTACCCCCTGGTCACCGGTCTATGTCAGTCACTGCGGCGAGTTACACAACGTCCAGGCATCAGCGCCCCGCTGTGTTGGTATAAACATACAAAAAATTGCTGCTTTTTCTGGTACTTGATGACAGGCGCCGCAACTCGCCATCCCGGCGCGGCCCTGTCTTACCGGCTGCTCAAGGTGTGTCACTTGTCTCAAAACAGCAATTCAAGCGATAGTTGTTGTCGAACATTGAACTTCGGCTGGATCAAGTTGCCCGCTGCTGGGCGTTGTGTCTGACTTTGACCAACGAGTCCGCTGTCAGGTTCACCCCTAGCTTCGTTCAAGCCCGATCCACCGGCTACAGGTCGCCCTGTGATATGATAGCATTCCATGATAAATCCAGGTGACGACAGACGCTGAAGGTAGTGGCTTTCTCCCTTGCTTTTGCTGCTGCATGACTTCTGTTGACCACCAATCACAGGTGGTATGGTTGGCTTGCTGCGTCACCAACAGATATAGAACTATTCACTTTCAACACTGCTGCCGGTATAACACATGTTGTTGAAGCGTTGACATAACAGCAGCAGGCGTCGGCCCCTCCGGCGCCGTTTGACGTCAATGACAGCAGCAAGCACGGTGCATGCACGGGGGGTCCCTGGCAGCGCTTTCACCGTGAAGCAGCAGCTGCGGCACAGCGACAGCCCACCATCCAGGTGCCCCTGCAGTGGAAGGCTTCCTGCCTACGAGGATGATGTCGTCACCAGTCTGAAACGCTAGCAATGGCGTTGGTGCAGCATGATTCGCGTGTATGTCCAGGAATGTCGACCACATCAAAGACTATGCAATGTCCTGCACAGTGAGGGATGACCTTCATGTCTGATTTCAGGCCGCCTGGCTACGGTAGCCATTGGTCACAAGCAGCCGTTGACACTAGAAGCTTTCTAGTAGAAGGCAGTACTCAGTACTGAGCCTCAGTGGTGACCACAGCCGGTGATGATCACAGTACCGTAGCAGGGCATACTTGACGCTCTGCCGCAGCGGTGACCGCTGCTACAGTAGCTGCTGCAATACCAGTATACATCATGTAGTGGCACTAGGGTGTCTCTGCATGTTTGTCTGCTAGAGTGCTGCTGCAATACCACATGCACTGCCATTTTATAATGTGCCTTCAAGTCCATGTGCCCAATTTGCTGTCTCTGCTTCAAGCAGAGCAAATTTGTGGCCACCAACCCTTGCAGGCAGCCGTAGCGCTACGACTCTATGAGCCTCAGGATGGGCTGCTAACCTTGCAGCCGTTATTGGCCATCAACCCCTGCAACGTACTCAAATAGCCTGCTAGGGGCTGCTGCTGTTCGTCAATAGGGACAAAGCAGCCTTGCATGCAGGGCAAGGGTGTCACTGCATGCCTTGCTGCTTGGGTGCTGCTGTTACTTTTACAAAGCCTTTGTGACAGTGTTACATGCACGACTGCTGTGTCTAAACGCGCACTGCCTTTTTGCGCTCTGCCTCCAGCTCCGCGCGCTCCTTCTGCTTGAAGGCCATAAAATCCGCGTAGGGCTTGGGGTGGTGTGCCCAGCACTCCTTGGAGTAAAAGTCCTGCAAGCAAGGCAGCAGCAGCAGCAGCGACAGCACTGCTGTGAAGGCCATGAAGTCCGCGCAGGACTTGGGGTGGTGCGCCCAGCACTCCTTGGAGTAGAAGTCCTGCAAGCAAGGCGGCGGCAGCAGCAGCAGCAGTGGCATCAGCGGCAGGTGTCATACACGTTACTGGCAGGTGCTGCTGTAATTGAGGAGAGTTTGGGGTGGTGGCGGCGGAGAAGCCCTGCACAAAGCCCTGCTCAAAGCCTGGCAGCGGCAGCAGCGGACAGCAGCGGCGGCAGAGGCAGCAGCAGCAGCAGCAAAGGGACAGGGGCTTGCGTGGTGAGGCCAGGTCTCCTTGGGATAGAGTTCTGCAAGCTGGCAGCAGCAGCTACAATGGCAGCAATGGCAGAGCAGCATCAAGTGCAGGGCGGCAACAGGTTGCGGCACGCCAGTGATGGCTGTGCTTGGCGAGAGAGACTTGCGCCGCAGGGTGCCTCAGCCAGCATCCATGGCTCCCAACCTTGACCCCGAACTGGTTGCCAACCGCACTGCGGAGCACAACAACACTGTTGTGCTGGCAGCAGCATCATGTTGTGCACAGGCATTTACTCATCATTTTGTGCTGGCAGCAGCATCATGTTGTGCACAGGCATTTACTCATCATGTTGTGCACAGGCATTTACTCATCACTCTGAGACCATATGGACGTGCTCAGGCAGCAGCACCCGCCCTGTCAAGGCATTTGCAAGTTGCCCACCCAGAGTGCATCACTCACTGGACCTTAGACTAAGCCTTAGTCTGAGTTGCATAGTTGCGAGTGTTTAGTTGGTATTCAGTTGATGGTTTCACAGGGCCTCACCTTGACCTTAGGCACATGCTCAGGCACCAGCACGTTGCCCTTCTGCTTAGTGGCGCCGTTGCGCTCCAGCAGAGCAGCCACCTCACCCCAGCCCATGTTGGCGGCCCATTGCCACGGCGTGTCTCCTGCATTGTTGCTGGCGTTGACCTGCGTGCAGCAGGTGCAGCAGATGCAGCAGACACAGGCTGTTCAGTTGGTGCCACGGCCCCGCCACTGTGATGCCTGTGGTGTTGTTGGCACACCCCACTTGCAGCAGATCGTGCAGTGTAATCGTCTGCAGTGAGTGCGGAGATGCAATGGATCAGGTGTATCTGTCACAGCTGTGACAGCAGCACCCTGAACTGGCAGGCTTCATCCAGTGGCATAGATGACAGCGGCGGCTGTGCACACTGCCAGCATGAGTCAACGTGCCTCATGACTTGGTTTACTAACCGCATGCTGCCAGCTTGTACTATGGTAGTACTCTACAAGCGTCTAGTACATACTGCGAAGCTTGGCAAGCTTGTACAAGCTGCCGTTCATGTACCTTTGCTCCCAGCTGCAGCAGCAGCTCCACTCCTTCTGCCCAGCCCTCAAAGGCTGCGCTGTGCAGGGGCGTGTTGCCTGCAGCCTCAACCTCGTTGATGTCAGCGCCAGCATCCACCAAGCGCAGCACCTCTGCAGCAGCAGCAGCAGCAGCGCAAGATCATCAACTCACACTGTGACCCTGTTATTGTGATAATGGAGGCACAGACGGACAAGCTGTCAGACATTGGTGTGTAGGCGCTTGCTGCCTGCTGCCTAAACTCAGTGCCGACGTCCGGTCGAGGCGTACTGCCTATATGCTGCATACATACATTGTATTTATGCTTAGCTGCTGCTGCCCCTGCAGTGGCATTGGCCTCACCATCCAACTGCTTGTTGTGGCAGGCCCTATGCAGCTTCATGCTGCCAACCCTGCCCTGACCCCTGATGCTGCCCCCACCGTCGGGCTTCACGCCAACGGGGCCTGGCCACGCGCCAGAGTCGCCTGCGACGTTCTGCCACCACGGATTGCGCTCCATGCTGGGCTATGTAGTTTGCTGCTGCTGGTGTGGCAGCTGCTGTGCGAGCTGTCGCTAGTGAACGTCCACTTGCTGCTGGTGATAGAGGTTCCTATTGAATCTACAGCAATAAATGTTTCAGATGAGATGCCGTGTTGTCTGCTAAGCGTTCGGCACACTTGCTGACAGCAGGACGAAAGGGCGCGTTGTTGGGATCGAACTCACCAGCGTCGACAAGCTGGGACGAAGCCACGACCATTACGCTGATATCAAAGAAGCGTCTTCAATATCATGTGTTGAACAGTGCGGAGGTCAATCATACACGCAGTTCATGTCGGACCTGACATTGGACTACCATCAGTCACTGCCAGCTGGCAGCCTGCTGCGCAAGCCAAGCACATGCACGGCATACTGAACGGAACTTGTTCAACGAGCACCAGTAGCTCAACCTACAGCACGAATACGACACGAACCCCTGGACGGTGCCGATGGTTGCCGTCTGAGTCCTTGTTCAGCCTGGCTGCCGGCAGACCAATGTTGCTGTACAGGCTGCCATGCATAGGCGTTTGGGTCCAAATTGTATGAGTGCCTGCATTTGCTGCCAGCATGCTGGCAGGCAAACGCAGGCAGCCATACAATTTGGACCCAAACGCCTATACATGGCAGCCTGTACAGCACCACCGCCAACTATCAACACAGCATCTTCACACTGCGTGCAAATGTGCTTCTCTTCTCGTCGATCCAGTGGCGACTCGAAAGCTGCCAAATGGCATAACCTAGCGATGCAGCGCTGCATGGATGCCATCCCATATGATAAGCAGAATACTGCGCTTTGCGAAATGTGTCTCCTGCAAGCCCTGTCACCCTCAACACCAGCACTGCTGCTGTTCCCCGCAGCTCAGCAGGACACCTGCAACCCTTACATCTCCATTGGCTGTGCAACACCACCCCCAGGCGCTCCCGCACCCTCCCCCTGCTCCGCTGCAACCTCAGGCTGCGCTGCAGCAGCAGCAGCACCCTCCCCAGGCCCTACATCAGGCACAACAGCAGCAGCAGCACCCGGCACCTCAGGCTCAGCTGGTGCTGCCTCCATCGGCGCATCCCCATCTGCTGCTGCTGCTGCTGCCGGTGCTGCACCCTCTCCTGCCACTGCTGCTGCCGCTGCCAGCTCTGCGGCCGCTACTGCCCCGTCACCCCCTGCTGCCGCTGCTGCTGCTGCTGCTGCTGGTGCTGCGGCAGGCTGTGGTGGCAGCTGTGGCGGGCCCAGCCTTGGGTTGCAGTTGAACAGGATGGACTTGATGACTTGGCTGCTGAGGCCCTTGATCTGCTCTGCGCTGAGCTTGGTGGTGTCCCTGCAGATCTTGGCCAGCGGTCCCTCCTCGCCCTTCTTGCGCTCCGAGGAGCTGTAGCGGCCCAGCCGTGCACCCTGCGACAGCTGGCTGTCAGCCTGCAAGGAAACCAGAGAACACCACATAGTAACTTTGATTTAGGTAGGTATGTTCAGCAAACAATGTAACAAGCGTGTTACATGAGGAGCTGTAGCAGCCCAGCCGGCATTCTGCTGGCTATCGGCCTGCAGCACACCAGAAGACACCACACACAACTCAACAAACATCCCACTACTGCAACCCACCTGCTCCAGCTTCTCTGCAATGTCTGCGATCTGTCCGGCACACACATCTAGATGACAGGGTGCCCCAACTCCACAGCCTGCTGACATCTCCCACAACAAACAATCCCACTACTCCAACCCACCTGCTCAAGCTTCTCTGCAATGTCTGCGATCTGTCCCGCTGCGAACTCTCTGTTGGCGATGAGCGGGCTTGCGCTAAGCGTGTTGACCCAGTACTTGTTCCACAGCAGGTCAAGCAGGTGGCTGTCCAGCCCAGACTTGAAGAAGCTCACGTCAAGGCTGTAGTACTGCAGATAGTAAGAAAAGCACCAGACAGAATGTTTAAGGATTGCTCAGTATACCAGATGGCAGCACAGACCATAGCCGGTATGTATGTCTTGGCTGGCTGTCCAGCCCAGACTTGAAGAAGCTCACGTCAAGGCTGTAATACTGCAAAGTACGAAAAGTGCATGCGGCAGGCGGATGATTGCTCAGCATACAGAGCGAGAGGGCTCGCGCTGAGCGTGTTGACCCAGTACTTGTTCCACAGCAGGTCAAGCAGGTGGCTGTCCAACCCAGACTTGAAGAAGCTCACGTCAAGGCTGTAGTACTGCAAGGGCAGAAAGTTTACCAGACGGAATGATTGATGATTCTCAGTAGACAGTACAGGCAATGGCAGCGCAAACCATAGCCAGAATGTATGTATTGAGTGGCTGTCCAGGCCTGGACAGCCAGACTTGAAGAAGCTCACGTCAAGGCTGTAGTACTGCAAAGTTTGAAACCTGCACCAAACGGAATCATTGCTCAGCATACAGTACACAAATGGCAGCGCAAACCATAGCCAGACTTGAAGAAGCTCACGTCAAGGCTGTAGTACTGCGGAGTACAAAAACGAGCACCAGACGGGATCATCGCTCAGCATACAGTCCACGTCAGCATACAGTACACCAAATGGCAGCGCAAACCATAGCCGCCATGCATGTCTTGCTTGGCTGCCAAGCCAGGAGTACTTGGCCTATGGTACTGTAGCTGCTGCTGCTGTTGCCGCGCTCACCTGCTTTGCATGCACTCCAAAGTCCTCAATCTTGCTCAGGGGAATGGTCTGGTACTCGCTGGGCCCCTCGTCAGGAGGCTTGTAGCCTTCAGGGTAGGTGCGGAAGGCGGCAATCTCCACTTTGCCACTGGCCATGGTGCGCACCGGGTCCACCACCACAGCCAGGAAAGGCTCCTGCAAAGCAGCAGCAGATCAGTTACTAACCCTATTACTTGAACTTGCAGTGCACATATTGTGCCAGTGGACATGTTGCTTACGTCTACGATGTTGAATTCCCAACCGCAGCCTGACAGCAACAGTGTGTACTGAGATGACTGAATTGCACGCCTGCTGTGCTAATGCCACACAAAGAGACAGTGCAGCTGAAGAATTTGAGGCTGGCCATCTGCTGCCCTCCAGTCCGCTGTTATGGCAGGATCCCTGAAAAGCTGGTTGATGCAAATGCAGGTGTTGCTGCAGCAACGACAGGATAGCAGGGGCCTAGCACACCTGATACTTACACAGCATGGGGTCGCCCACCTGCTAGCCACTGGTCTGATGCAGTTTGTATGGCATGGTGTTGTGCCAAGGGGTGAACGCAAATGCAAACATTGCAGCTGGTGCACGTCCATGGTGATGTTCATCAGCGCACCTGTTATGGCAGGATCCATATACTATATATCGACTTGACTCAGATGTAGGTGCTGCTGCAGCAACTACAGAATAGCTGACCCAGCCCACCTGGTACTGCTGGTTGAGCATCTGCGTTGAGCAGTCGATGCCAGACAGCCAGCAACCGTAGCCGGGGTGGCTGTGGTACCACCCAACTATGTTCTCCAGCCGCCCAACGTCCTGCAGGCAGCAGCAGCAGTCGGCGAGCATAGCAGCAGCAGCCGCACCCGGCGTCAGCGAGCATCGTAGCAATGTGTAGGTTGCAGCGCACCTTGCTAATGCCGCAGAAGTCCACCATACACTCATAGCAGGCTGTAACATGCTTTAGTGCGCTGCTGCAGCAGCTGGATGTCATGCACTTGTGCGGTGCCGGTAACACCAGCACAACGCGAGCCAGAGCCAAAGCCTTGACAGCGTTACAGCAGCTGCCTCGGCATGCTAGGCTCGGCAATCTTCCAAAACCAATTGTTGACAATGCGTTCAGTTAGGGCGGCGCACACGATTCAAAATGGTGATTGGACCCATATGAAACTACTCTTTTTATGAAGCCCACCTTGCTGGTGCCCTGGAAGTCCACCATGTACTCGTGCAACAGCTGCAAGCAACCCATCCACAACCCCATCCAATCCATCCAACTCAAACGCACCTCCAAGGCGTAGGCTAGTGCCCTAGAAGTCCACCATGTACTCATGTGACAGCTGCAATGCACCGACTCAAGCCAGCAACCATTCAAAACCAGCAACCATCAACAACCCACCAACTCAAAAGCCCACCTTGCTGGTGCCCTGGAAGTCGACCATGTACTCATGCAAATGCAGCAATCCGCCATTTAAAAACTGAATCACGAGCAACACTACAGCGACAAGGTTTACACCCACCTTGCTAGTGCCCTGGAAGTCAACCGTGTACTAAAAGGCAGTGCCTGTCACATGCTCAGTGCGCATCCATAACCAGCAACCATACAAAACCATCCAACTCAACCATCCAACTCAAAGCCCACCTTGCTGGTGCCCTGGAAGTCCACCATGTACTCATGTGACAGCTGCAATGCACCGACTCAAGCCAGCAACCATTTCAAACTAGCAACTATCAACCACCCACCAACTCCAACCCACCTTGCTAGTGCCCTGGAAGTCGACCATGTACTTGGTGACAGCTGCAATGCACTGATCTGAATGAGCAACCATCCCTAACCACTGATTGTCCTGCAACCATTTCAACTAGCAACTATCAACAACCCACCAACTCCAACCCACCTTGCTAGTGCCCTGGAAGTTGACCATGTACTTGGTGACAGCTGCAATGCACTGATCTGAATGAGCAACCATCCCTAACCACTGATTGTCCTGCAACCATTTCAAACTAGCAACTATCAACAACCCACCAACTCCAACCCACCTTGCTAGTGCCCTGGAAGTCGACCATGTACTTGGTGACAGCTGCAATGCACTGATCTGAATGAGCAACCATCCCTAACCACTGATTGTCCTGCAACCATCCATAACCCAGCAACTCAAAACCCACCAACTCAACCGCACCTTGCTGGTGCCCTGGAAGTCCACCATGTACTCGTACGCCTCTGCCTGCGCGTTGACGCGCGTCTCCGTGCCCTCCACGGGCAGCGCAAAGCTGTCAATCACCACAAACGAGTCGCCCTGCACCTTGCCCTGCAGCAGCCCCATAACCTGCAGCAGAGATGTGGCGCAGCACAACACAGCTCGGTGAATCAGTAGTTTGGTCAATGACCACAAACGACTTGCCCTGCACCTTGCCCTGCAGCCAGCAGGCTCATCACCTGCAGCATTCGCAAACACAGTGCATCACGCATGTCGGATATTTTGAGCTACTTTTGATATCACAAACAGGTGTCGCCCTGCACCTTGCCCTGCAGCAGCCCCATCACCTGCAGCATGTGCGCAGCGCAATACATATTGGTGAATGTCAAGTGTGGTCGACGACCTTTTCTGCTGCTGATGCTGCTGCCACATTGCCCCCCTTGCTGCAGAACGACCACCAGGTGTTTGATGGGCAGCACACATGCGGGCTTGCAAATAAAAAGCCCCAGATCAGCTGCTGCTGCTGCTGCTGCTACTGCTGGCTGCTGCTGGCTGCTGCTGCCTTACCTCTAGGCTGCCGCCTGAGCGCGCATGCATTGCGATCTTCAGCAGTGCCAGCGCAGACATGCGCACGCTGCAACAGCAGCAGCAGCAGCAGCAGCAGCAGCACACACGGATGAATGTGAGCAGCGCCGATCCCCCAGGACTGACTTAGCTTAAACTTGATGATGTTTGGTGGCTTTCAGCGCCATACATAACAGCTGCAGCATGCACTGGCCCTGTGCAGTGCAGGTCTCCTGCAAGCCTCTGGTAGCTATTCAAATGTTTTGCCTCTGCACTGGGACTGCTGTTTGATTAAACGCAGCAAGTACCGTGCCCGTGTTGGTTGGATGGTTGTCTGCGCTTCAGCACACGCAGAGCACACGTTTTGGCTACCCACTGCTTGAAGTAGTGTGGGTCCTTGGTCCAAGGCTTCTGTGACTGGATAGCTTTCTGCTCTGCCTCGTCATACTTGTACAGAGCGTCTGTTGAAACGTTCTGCACGCTATTCTCCAGTTCCCAGCGCATCCGTGCATTGGCTGTGTCGCTTGTAGAAGCCATGCTTCCTGCTACTGTACAGCTACTGCTGCAGGCCCAATGGCCTCTACTCCGCTGCGGTGCACCTGATCCACAAGTGAGTAAATGCTACGATGCAGAACACCCTCTAAAAAAGTGTAATGAGGGTCTCTGAGCGCTCGGGCGCTGTGAGAAGTGCGACAGCAGGTAGTGATAAGCTATTGAACGTCCAGATGTGCAGATACGCCCCTAAATCGTCATACAGAGCTAAAACTATTTCCCTGTGATAGGATCAGGTGTTTGTTGCATTGATCTGGCGTCAGCGTGTACCAGCATGCATGCAAATGACATGACAGGAAGCGGAAGGGTCACTCAAGCCCTGATTTGCGACAATGGCCTAGAACTGGTGCACAGTTGCCCACTCCGTACAGAGACGCGATAGCTTGATGATCGACACTTGAAACAAGGTTGCTATTTAGTACCGAGTGCAGAAGTACACACCCAACTGATTGCACTCAACAGCAACAGTACCAGCAATATCAACAGCACCATGACAGCAGAGGGCTCGTCAGAAGGCTTTACTTGGAGAAGCCTGTTTGCAGACAAGCTGGTCGAAAACAAGGGCAGCAAGCAAGTAGAGGTGCCCGTGGATGAAGCACTGGGCGGCAAGCATGTAGCGCTGTACTTCTCCGCACACTGGTGAGAGCACCTAGCTGCTGGCTTCACCTGTCAAAACAGCAGTTGTTGAGTTTCCTGCAAGCAAGGGGAGTTCCTGCAGAATGAGAGGATGAGAGGCACGTGCAGTGTATGCGAATTCATGCGAAACATGGGATTGGTAGTAGCTGGATGTTCAGCAGCTGAACGCAGCACCAACTGCATCAACCATGGCAGGCAGCAGCATCATTTAGAAGCGCATGCACGCATACCAGCCTCAGAGGGATCCAATACAACAATGAATATCGGGCACATGGTCCAGAAGCACTTTTGACAGCTGGTTGTCAGCATCAAACAACCAGTCAGTCACATTGCTGTTGCTGCTCTGTGCACCCTATTCCTGGTAAAGCAACATCCTGCAGCTGCTGCTAGTGCCGTTGCTCTGCTGCGCTCTGTTGTGCACTCTGCTGGTGCTCAAGCATACTGTTTGCATGCTGCAGGTGTCCTCCTTGCAGACGCTTCACTCCGCAGCTAGTGCCGTTGCTCTTCTGCATTTTTTTGTGCACTCTGCTGATGTTTATACTGTTTTGTACTGTATACTGTTTGCGTGCTCCAGGTGTCCTCCCTGCAGACGATTCACTCCGCAGCTAGCCAACACCTACACAAAGCTGAAAAAGGACGGCAAGGAGTTTGAAGTTGTATTTGTGTCCATGGACAAAAACCAGGCGCAGTTTGATGTAAGGCATCTCAAAGCTGCGGCAATCTAACCATATCATAAGTGCTTGACAGCAAATTACATCAGCTTGCGCCTGCACCTGGCGAGCCACCTAGTGGCGACAGCAGTGCGCATGATGTGCAGCCAGATGCTTCAGCTGTCCTGCAGTGCAGCTGCTTGCAGGACTCACCGCAGCAGCATGTACCAGCTGGCTGCTCCAGCAGCAGTCACATGCAGCTGCTGTTGCGGTCACCCTATGTGGTGGCCACACCCTTGTGATCAGTTTAAATACGTCACAAATACGTCACACATACGTCACAAAAACTGCAAACCGTGTATGTCTGACTTGCAGGAGTACTTTGGCAGCATACAAAACCAAATTCAAATACTCAAAATATGTCACAAGAACCATGTATGTTTGTCTTGCAGGAGTACTTTGGCAGCATGCCGTGGATGGCAGTGCCCTTCAGGGACGACCAACTTCGCAGCGTGCTCAGCAGGAAGTTCCAGGTGAGAAGTCTGCAGTGAACCGCCATGTTCCAAGTAAACTTCCCAATGATGGTGAACTGCCATGTCTAAGTGGACTTGCAATGATGGTGAACTGGCATGTCCAAGTGGACCTCCCACTGATACTGTCACCAATTTGGTGCTGTCAGACATAGATACGAATGATCCCAGCACACATGCTATGCTTGTTGCCCAGCTGTGTATGCGTCACGTTACCAGCGTAGCACACGTGAACAAGCAAGGTCATCTATCTTGCATCACCAGCATGCAAAACTCAAAATTCTTGGCTCACTACGGCAAACCTGCTGGTGCCGCAGGTGCAGGGCATCCCCCACCTGGTGCTGCTGGCGCCAGACAGCACCGTGCTGTGTGGCAATGCGCGCGCAGCAGTGGCAGCAGACCCCAACGGCGAAAACTTCCCGTGGAAGGGAGCAGAGGAGCCAAAGTGAGTAGGGGTCAGAATCTAGTATACTAGTATCAGGGCTTACATCACTTGTGCTATGGCTTTTTTAGATAATACAAGTCATACTGTGAAAGCCTTTGGAGAATGAGCAGCAGGGTTCAGGGCTGAGCAAAACAAAACAGCTGAGAAGGTGGTTGGGGCGCAGTTTAGTTGAAGGTGACACAACGACTTTGTCTAGGACCCAGGGGGGCGGATGGCGACCGCGATTTTTCTCCAAAATGGCTGTTGCTGGGGACTGAAGGCATTGAAGTACTGCCAGTACAGGGGGAGGGGCCCAGGGCTCCCAACCAGCTGCTAGGGGCCCCACCCCCAGGGGCGCCAGCAGAAATTTTCCAGCACACGGCCCCTTACCCCCGGGGCTTCAAAATGGCTGGCTTGGTAAAGCACGTGTGTCACCTTCAATTAAACTGCGCCCGTGTCCGGGGAAGCAGTAACAAGCCAGGCGATAGGCACGCTGTATGCAGCGTGCGCCAGCAACGGTTGACCTGAGCAGCAAGGATCAACAGCACAAGCAAAACCTCCGCCTTCCGTGCTCATGCTGTATGATACGCATCTGTGCATGATGTATAGTGAACGGATGTATCGCTGGTGCAGCTGGTGCAGCTGGTGCAGTTTTGCTGATGTCATCTGCTTGTGCTGGTGCTGCTGCTGCTGCTGTTGCTGCTGTGCAGGAGCTTCCCTGTGCCGTGGCTGCTGCTGGCGTTCCTGGTGTACTGGCTCGTCCACACGTACTTCTTCCCACCAAAACCCAAGGCGTAGTACTACTAGCAGGAGGCAGTACAGCGATGGAAGCTACTAGTAGGAGGCAGTACGGCGATGGAAGCCACTAGTAGGAGGCAGTACAGCGATAGAAGCTTTCCACGCTGAGCAGTGCAGCATGTGCTGTCGAGGCTGGTGTGACTGATCAAATGGAGCGCCCTGGCAGCAGCTAGCAAAAAAATATGTGCTTTGTGGCCCGTTGTTGTGGCGTAGGGATGCTGTAGCGCTGAAGGGGGTGCACGTGACTCGCTTCAGTGGTGTTGAATTGTACTACAGCTAACAGCTGGCAGCTGATACACCTGCAGGGGCTTTATTGGATGCACCAGGGGATGTAATGCCTGCAAGCTTGGCCTGCCAAGATGTCGGGTATGTTGGGCATTGTAAGATCAGCGCCACAAGGTGCACCGGTAGCATCTGGTGGTCAAGGTTTTCGTGTGTCAGTACTAGCACAGAGCAATCTGTACTGGCACTCGCTGCAATAGTTCATGGTAGCAGTAGCGTCAGCAATGACTGCCAGCACTTCCGCTAATGCTTGAACATCATCATGCAAAACCGGTTCAACAGGTTGCAAACGTTTTGCATGCTTTTGCTGGTCAAAGTGTAAGTGACGAGTGGATGCTGCCGTCACTGATTGAATCGTATGCATCATGCATGCTGCTGTGCAGTAGTGCTGGCAGCTATTCAATGGCCAGCGGCTGGCCCTGGTACCCGAGGGATACCGTTGATTATTCAGTGTATACTGCCCTGGCTGACATCATCATCATCATGTTACCCATTAAGCCATAGCATCAACGCCATCGGCCCCGCGCCCCTCAGGAGCGGAAGAAAGAGGGAGCACTGCTCCATTGTGTTTGCAATTATTACGCACATCCCAAGCTTGGACAAGATACTCAGCAATGCTCCTAGATATCGCTCGGCACACCCCCCTACTACCCCAAATATCATCAGAAACAAAACGCAACAACTTAGTGGATGCATCAGTCAACGACAACACATTGCGCAATTTTTCAGCGCCGCCAGCAACATCACGCAAAACAGACCGAATTTCATCAAGCATAGTATCCCTCTGAGCAGAAGTAGAGGGACAATCAAACATCAGATGTGACAAAGACTCAACACCCTGACCACAAGCAGGACATGCTGTGTTAGAATCAGCTCTGCTGCCACCATAACGACTGGTACGCTCATGCACACAAAGACAGCCCATTCGAACACGCATCAGCAACTCAATACCACGCGTTGGCGCACCAGAACACAAAAAGGGCCTAGCCCTTTTAAAACGCATGGTATCAGCATGTGTAGGGTGCACATGCGTGATGTAACGGCTCAAAGTAGAGTGCTGCAGTGATTCACAAACAATTCTGTCTGCATGCAGCTTCCTGACCTGACGGTTGATGTGATTCTTGCACGCATTAGCTCGATCAGCCGCCGCCTCAACATCCACACCATACTTGCAAAGCAAACTCTGCACATACTTATGCCAAGGTGTCACCGCAACAGCACCACTAGGGCGCTTCCACTCAGCTGAAAACACCTGATGTGGCAACCGACAGTTCTGCATACGCTGAACCCTAAAGTAATACTCCATCGCCCTCTGATGAAGCCACATGTGCAATGGCTTCACACCCCATTCAGCCAGAACAAGTGAAGTGCAAGGGCGCTCCTTGCCACAACGCATTGAGCACTTGATGATGTCAGTCTGCACTTTGTCAATCTGTTGCAGTTGCCTTGCAGTTGACGGAAACCAGACCTCGCTGCCATATTCAACAATCGGGCGAACGCATGTAAGCAGAATGATACGCTTTACTTCCACGCTGATGAGCCGGCTCTTCCAGACTGGCATGAGCCCACCCTTCACACGATGCACTTTTGCCAACATCTTCTCAAAGTGCGTATTCCAGTTGCAGGCATTGTTGAACCACAGGCCAAGGTAGCAGTACTCTGATACAACAGGCACAGGCACACCGTTCCAAACGATGCCAGAATCAGCCAACTGGCTGGGCTGTCTAGCTGGTGAGACATGCATGACAGCAGACTTCAAGCTATTCAGCTTGAACCGCCACTTACAACTGTATTCATAAACTGTTGCAGCCACAGCCTGAACCTCAGCCAGAGATCCGCACACAGCAACAAAGTCATCAGCCTGCATGGCTGCCACAACCTGACCAGCAGGTTCGTCAGCAGGTTCGTCACAAGGGCCCATAAGCCCTGGCTGACAGTGGGTTGTTCCCTTTCAAAACTCTATCGCTTGTGTGTGCACGTGCCAGTCTGTAATGAATAATCCAGTATTTGGAGTCGGCTATTTTCCACCACAATGCATTTGCAAGCAATGTTAGACTCCTTTATTGGGGCGGCTGACGAAGTCAGTCGGGTGTGTGCGGCGTGCAGCTGAGCTACAGGCTGTAGCACACCAAGGGGGTGTGGGGGTTCAACTCCTCCGCTGTTTTTGGTCCGGGTGCTGGGCACCTCCTGGAATAAGGGCGGTTGGCGTATCTTACTGGTGGCGGCGGTGCCGTACGCCTCCGACAATCGGTTTCGCTTGACTGCTGTGTATGGCCAGCCAGTAGATTTCGCCCCCCTTTTAACAAAAAAACAATAATCCAGTATACAATTGTATGTTACACCCATCACGATTGCCAGGCTGTGTGATAGCTGATCCTGTTGCAGTCAAAACTTTGACTGCCATCTAGCAGTGCGCTGTTTCAGCACTGCCAGCACAAACAACAGCAGGACCACGGCCAAACAATGATTCCGATTCACCGACTCATAGTATGATGATCATGGTGACCACACCCATAATAACATGCCGCAGAGCTTGGCACTCGCCAACATAGTTGTTCGTAACCCTTACGTGAAAGTTTCACGAACCAGCCAGCTGCAGCACATGTCAGCACAGCTCCGGCAGGGAGGATGACCCAGCATATGCACATGCCTGCAATCCTGACAGCAGTGTCAACGCAACACTGGCCCAGAAGAGTATACCGCCTTCCTGAGCAGGGCTTGAAGCCCCTAACAAGCAAAGTATGCCACATTGGACTCTGTCACCTGCAGCGTTCAAACCAGTCCTCAAAACCTCCAGGCATTCATAACCCTTGTTTTCTATGCATGCTGCTTAGGCATGCGCCCCGTGACACACACCACCGCCATGTGAATGTTTCCCAAACACAGCTGTGTTCTGTACAGCAGTGGGTGTTAAAACTACTGAGTAACCCAACAGAAGCGTGCTGTTTGTTGGGTGCGTACGTCGTCAACACACAACCGCCTTCTGTACACATTCAACATGTAGTTTCTCGCCACCTGTCAATGCACAGTGGCAATGCATGCATGGTACCCTACATCCATAATCCGCAACTGCCCCTAGATAACGACAGAGGGGCAGCAGGCCAACTCAATCAAAGCGGCAACAACAAAAAGAGTCAACCAAGTGGCACACCACAGCATGCTGTGGCAGAACATTGCTCAGCTACAATAGGGTACAGCAGCAACCTTCTCAAAACTCCCTGGGCTATTCACATGCAGCCTGTGCTTACTTGCTGGCCGCTGCAACCACCACGATAGTCGCGTTCACAGCCTGTTGTACCAGCAAAACAGCAGCCAGCATATGGTAGCTGCCAGCATCAACAGCAACAAAGGCACTGACCAGCTTTCCATGCGATCACTCGCATGCGACCTTTCTGCGCTAAAGTATGCCCTGTAGGCATTCTCTAGCAAGCCAACGGCAAACACTGCCTGTATCCTTGCATGCCAATGCTGCACACTCGCCGCAGTACTGTGCAACTGCTATGAAACTGCTGCCCTGCAGTGCAGCCGGCAGAACAGCACAGCTGCTAATGATGTGGGAGCTCACACATGCCAAAACTCCTTGCATGCTGCTCGCTGATGTTGCACCTTGCGGTGCCCCGTGTGTTGCACAGAGTGTTGCTGCATGCAGGCAAAATGCATGCTAACCACAGCACATCTGCTCATTCCAGGCGTAGGAATGCACGCTTTTTACACCCCTCAGCACGCTCTCAGCACAGGTATCTGTTCCACGGCATTCTGCACACCTGCACACCTACAAAACCGGGTGCACAGCTGACACTGCCACTTCCCTCACCCAGCTCACTGCTGCTGGGTCACACTTCCTGTCCACACTGCCAGGTCACACTCTTTAAACAGGCACAGCCAGCTCATCATCTTCAGGTTGCACCATCACCCTTGCACAGCCAGGCCACACCTCAGGCCATCTGCCAGGTCACACTTCCAGGCGCAACTGCCAGGTCACACACAGCAAGCATGCACAGTCAGCTCACACCTCGGACCTGCCAGGTCACACTGCCACGTCACACTGCCAGCTCATGACTCATGAGTGCCAGTGATCGTACAGCCGCTGCTGCAGCCGCCGCTTGTCGTCTTGGTTCAGACCCGCCCACGCGTCCTCTGGCAGCTCGAAAAACTGATCAAAGTGCCTGTCATCCAGGATGTCAAACGTTGCCCCGCGGATGGCATCTTTCTTTGGCCCGCACGGCCGGATGGATGTGAGGTGGTCGTAGGCTTCGTGCAGGGAGAGGTACGGGCCGTACCAGTAGAGCCAGCCAATGCAGACAGCAGGCGCACGGCCCAAGCCGGCAGTGCAGTGCACATACACCCTGCAGGAGGATGCAGCCCCAAACAATAGTAAGCGCTCACACGTAAGGCAACGGTTGCATGATGCCAACCAGGCTGTGGTGTCTTTGGGTGCTGTGGCAAGTATGGCAGTGTGCGGTCGTGCGTAGTGTTTCCTTGCCGCATTGCGCTTGCCTAGGCTGAAAGGCAAGCGAAAGTCTGCACAGCTGTGTTCACAACCAGCTTTGCTGCATGGTGTGAATGGCTGCTGATTCCAAACTTTGCAAAGTTGCTATGAGTGGCATGTGCTATGGCGATCAAGTACACTTGCGCACCTCTTGCCATCTTGCATCGCGAGCGCTACCTCCTTGACTGCGGTTGGCAGCGTCTTGCGCAAGCTGTGCGGGTCAAAGTCAATTGCCTGAAGGAAGCACCACAGAGCAGTAAGGATAGCTGAACATACCAACCAGCTGCAATTTCAGGTTGGGGTGCGCCCGTCTGCTGCTCAAGACAGCTAGCCTGATACACAGCAGTACAGCAGCCTGCTAGCTTACCGGCTTGCGGATCAGTCGCAGCCCCAGCTCCTGGCATTTGCGCTGGTTGGCGTCAAAGTCAACTCCCCAGTACTGCATGTCCTTGTCCTGCTGCAGATTCACGATCACATCGATGCCATGCCCTTTTGCCAGCTGCTCCAGCTCAGCTGGGTTGCGGGGCTGGGTACCGCAGCAGAGGCCAGGGGCAACCTCGTGGAAGTAAAGACCTGCAGATAATATGCAGGCATGTCATGGAGTGGCGAGAAGGCCATAATGCGCAAGCTGCGCGTAGTAGTCCCGCAAGCCTGCCTCTGACTCAGCGGGTGAGCTCAGCCATATACTGCTGGGCGAGCTGCTCACCCCGATCGAAGTGGTACTCGAAAGGATTGTCCCAGTGCATCTGCTTCGCCATCTGTTTGTTGTACTCATCGTCTAGTACATTGTGGCTTTCGGGCGATACAGCCAGCTGCTGCTGCTGCGCTCTCAGAAGCACACTGCATGCTTTTCTGCTACTTCTAGGTTTAGGTGATACTTTGCTGGCCGTCAAAGCAGAACTCCTGCTGCTGCACAGCTGCATGCTTGGTCGCTGGTCGTGATGACTACTGTACACCACACTGCAAGCAAAGTCGCGTCCTTCAGCAAACTTGACAAGAATACTCAGAGCAAATCTACGTGGTGATCATGACCCCAACGCACGCATGATGATTCAACAACCCTTGGCAGTTGGGTACAAGCAGTCATGTGTGACAACCTGGCTCACGTACAACGTTGTTAATGATCCCCTCCTTCCTTTGTGGTTTCAAAGGTTGTGATTGTCTGATAACGCAGCAGCATACGGCTCCCACCACCCAAAATCTACTACAGCTGAAACATCACTGCTGCTTCGTGTTGATTCTGCTTGCCAAACACACAGGGGCTATCAAAAGCTGATAGCGATCATGGCAGAGTTGTTATGCCTAGAGCTTAGCAGCAAGCCGGTCAAGCACCACCTGCAGGAGTGGCTGGATGCTGTGCAGCGCCTGCATGCGCTGGGCGAGTGGTCGCGTGCAAGACTGCTGCTCAACACTGTCCTGCAAGCACAAGACGACTGTGTTGAAGCACACGTGCTGCTGGTCAAGACACTGCTGCACCTCGGAGAGCCACAGTGGCTGAAGGCGCTGCAAGAAGCGAGGTGTGCACAGCATAAGCACTACAGCAGTAGTCGCGAGTGTGGATCAATGATTTGCAGCATAGCAGCTACAGCACAGAGTAACTCTGGTGTACAGAGTCAGCCTGCTTCCAGGGGCTTATGCAATCTGCAGGATGGCAGGCAGGACCTGTGTTGTACTGCTGCAAACAGCTACGTGGCGCAGCACAGCTTCTTGCCACAGGCTCGTGCAGATACTACCGCTTGATTATCACACATCAAATGTGTGCCAATGGTCTGCAGGCATGCTGCTGCTACGTGCTGCCACCGAGACAAGGCCAGCGCAGCAGATCAGGCACGGGTGCAGCTGGCTCTGGGGCTCGCACTAGGCAGCGTCGCGCGCATGACAGTGCTGCCCCAAGCAGAGCGCTCTAAGCACAGGCAAGTCGCCCTTATACAACTTACCTGGTCAGCTTGTCCCCCCCCCACACACAGTAGCCTGCCGAAGCAGCTATGTGGCACGTGCTGTCGCTGTTTTGTGGTTTCTCTTCTGTTGAATTGTGCAACTAGAGCACCATGAGGTACCAGCCAGCTGGGCATGATTTCTGCAACCGCCTGCCTGCTGCCCCTGACCTGCAATTCTCCTGCAAACTCCAAGGCTTGATGTTCTTGCTGCTGGGTGGTTGGTCAAATCTACTGCTGCAGGTCTGAAGCCCGCACAGTGCTGCAGCAGGCAGCGCAGCAGCCTGGCAGGCACCGTGTGGCAAGCCTGTATGCTCTGGCCCTGATAAACGCAGAGGGTGGGCACTATGATTCGGCTGTATCACGCGCACAGGAAGCACTGGAAGCAGCAGAAGCAGCAGAAGCAGCGGAGGTGCAGAAGCAGCAGCAGCTTGTGCAAACTGGCGCAGCGACGCCTGGGGTGCACTCCGCTCCAATCATAGCGCTGCTGGCGCTTCTGCTGTCAGCTAGGTGAGATGCAACTTGCTTTTGCAATCACTCCAAAAAGTGGCTGGTAGACATGTACCAGAGGTCGAGCGGAGCGGGTGTGAAGCATACCATCTATGCTAGTTTGGACCTATGTCTGATCAAGCATATGCCTGAGCAGCATACCTGAAGTGCTGTCAGGCGTGTGATCTTGCATTTGTGATGCACCACAGATCAGTGCCTGCTTCTTCTTCTGCCCGACTGCTTTGTCATTTGCCTGATGCGCTGCCCTCTGCATTTGCTCATGTCCTGCAGGCAGCAGCTGCAGCCAGCACTGTCTGTGGTGGAAGCCGGCCTATCAAGCCTTCCGAGCAGCGAGCGCTGCGATGCACGTGCCAGCCACAGCAGCAGCAGCAGCAGCAGCCGAGGCCTGCCGCACTGCCACGATGTTCTGCTGCATCGGGTGAAAGCACAGCTGCTGCTGGCACTCTCAAGAGTGAATGAGGCACTGGCTGTGCTGGGCAGCGCAAGGCAGCGCCTGTCAGCTGGGCGGAGGGCACTTGGCAGCAGGCAGGATGCAGCAGCAGCTGTGGCGCTGCTACGCCAGCAGGAAGCGCAGGTGTGCATAATTTTCACTTTTGTACTGTATCTGTACTGTATCTTCTTAGACTGTCGCACTGCCAATGCCCTTGTGCTGTATGTGGTTGTCCTCCAGCTGTGACAAATCTCTGCCGTACGGACTCCCCTGTGATTACGTATGAATGACATTACCTGATGACCCAACAACCACCAACCTGCACAACACCGTTGCAAAGCGCAGCATCGCCAATGCACAGATGGTTTCTCTGCTGCAGCTGATCGCTTCAGCATGCAACCATACTGGCTGCACTGCACATGCAGGTGTGGCGCGACTTGGCGCTTGTGTATGCTAGCCAGCAGCAGTCCAGCGACGCACAGCTGTGCGTGCAGAAGATGCAGCTGCTAGAGCCACACAGTGCAGCCAGCTACCATGCAGTGGGCTCTGTTGCAGCTGCCGGCAAGGAGCCGGTGGCTGCGAAGCAGGCCTACAAATCAGCACTGGCGTTGGATGCAACATATGCACCAGCACTGCTGAGCTTAGGTGGGTGTATGCGGCTGCTGGGGACCCTGGTGCGGGTGTTATAACATTCACCTGATCCTGTGCATGGCAATGGCGGCGCTGCTGCTGGTGCTGTCGTGCCTGCGGGAAACTGCAGGTGGACAGCAGCAGAGCTCCAGGCTTGCTGTTCATGTGCATGCTCTAGGCTCTGCAGCAATGCAACCGCCCTTAAGCCCCAACTTGAGGCCAGACGGCATTGAACGCCGCCTGGCGACCTGCTGTGTCTATGATCTCTATACACACTGTCACTTTGTGCACGATGTTCTCCCGCTGCCGGGCCTTTTCGTGAACTGCTGCAGGTGCGCTGCTGCGCAGGCAGGGCGATGAGCACGATGTGTCTGTCGCTGTGGGGCTGCTCACTGACGCTCTGCGCTACGAGCCGCACAACCACGTGGGCTGGTTCAACCTAGGCATGGCACGCAAGGCACAGGGTCACACAGAAGAGGGAGAGAAGCATCTGTTCACAGCAGTGACACTGGCTGCTGCGGCGCCTGTGCTCAGCTACAGCGATCTGCCGCTGGGCATCTGATGAGCGGCCGGCGCTCGTTTGACGAGTAGGGCCACACGGAAGAGGGACAGAAGCATCTTTTCGCTTTGGCAACACAGCACGATTGGTCTTAGGCTAAATCAAACGCGCTGTGTCGCCAAAGTTCGGCAACGGGAACTAGCATTCTGCCCTGGGTCTGGAGAGGTGTGGAGACCACAGCCGATGTGATGGCTACGCTGCACATCGTACCAAGTTGACAGCATTTGTGGCATGTGAGCCCCAGCACATCATCACAGTGTGCAGCATATGCTGCTCCATGCATGGAGCGGGTGCTTATATGGACACTGAGGCTGCCATATTCGATAGGGTGGAGCCATGTTCAGGTGCCTTGCCACAAGGGCCTGCGACTGCTGCCTTCAAGGCTGCGGCAGCAGCAGCCAATGGCCTGCCTGGCCCAAGGACGGTTCCTTCTTGTGCTGCTGTTTACAGCAATCATGATATGTCAGGCTATGTAACCAGACGCCTTAACATGTTGTAAAGTGACTCTGAATGGGTGATATGATGATGATGTACAGTGATTCTACTGGCAGTTGAGCAGCAACAACAATCAGCAGCCAGATAGGATCAGCCAGATCGGATCAACCCCATGCCATGGCTAGTGGGTGCATTGCCATAACGGCAACAACGACACAATCAGCAGCGATTGCAAATCATGACATAGAAACCCAAGGTGTCTTTACGGTTGCCTAACACAGTATCAGTATGTTGCAACGTCACGGCACCATCATCAGAATTGATTTCTGCAAGTTTGCCTGCTGACACCACTCTCGAGCTCAACAACATGTACTGCAGTGTACCACAATATGCATGCATGATGCTCATAAGCACATCCGATGGGCCATGGGCACATCCAGCAGAAAGCACTGCTGGCAGACAAATTAGCAGTTAACTGTGCAGTCACCGCAGAGAGATGTAGGCTACATCACAACTTGTGCCATTGACTGGCAGTGCTCCCTAACTAGCTAGCCAGGTTGCGCTCATCGGGCACCAGCAGCGCATACATGCAGCTGCTCCGAATTGTAGAGCGAACGTATCCAAAAGCAGGTGTACAACGCACGTGTTGGCCCAGGCGCAACCTGAGACTGCCCGGTGCAAAACTGTTGTTCAAAGCTGTGACACCCCTGCAGCATAAGGACTCAACGTGACGTTCATGCACATGTCAGCCAGCTGCTGGATATCCATCGCATGAACCACACGCACGCACAATGCTTGGCATCATAAGGCACCACCATATTGAGCACCGTGACGTGGTGTATGCCATACTGCTGTTGCTGCTGCTGCTGAACACACGTGTTGCCAGCACGTGGCACATCAGACCCCCGCCAGTAGACAAAATACAAGGGCACCGCCTGCCACCTAGTGGCTCCACTGGCTGCCGGCAGCCCGGCACTTGCTGCTGAGCAGGCGAATGCCGTAACAAGGCACTGCCAGCTGAATTGGCGCGCTGAACACATGCCGTGCGCCTGGCAGGCATACCAGCTCCTGTTAGGCGATCAAATAATCTGCTTGCAGTCAAGGCAGCGGCTGCGTCATAGATTGTACTCTTTGGCATTAGCTGCTGTGCGGCCGCCGCGCCACACGGCAGTGTGCAGCCCAACTGACTCGGCTGCTGCAGTCGTGCACACCAGGCCTCCAGTTGCCGGTCACCCCGTGTTGTCAGCTGCTGCTGCCATCTGCTGAGCCTCTGCAGAGTGGTGTGGCAGCCACAAGCACACTGTCCATAGCTGCACGAAGTGTTCTCAAGCCAGGGGTGTGGCGTCTGCTGCTGCGTCTGCTGCTGCTGCAGGCGCTCTGCTGCCCAGCACTGTCTTAAGCGCGTTCCTGGCCTGCTGCTCTGTGACGGCGCCTTTGTTGATTACATCAAACATGCCAAACACTGCACAGCAAGCAAAAGGAGACAATTTTTAAATGGTGTTAGCCGTGCTACATGCTATATGATACATTGCGCCACAAGCAGGCTGCGAAATGGCACTGCGGCAGCCCAGGGCGCTACCGAAATTTGAAGTACGTGCAGCTACCTGCACACGCTCTGCAGCATTGGGTGCTGCAGGGCCGCTGCCATCAACTGGTAGCTGCTGCGTGCCTACGATGGTGCCTATCCAGGTGTTGCTGCTGGTGAACATGCTGCTGTGGCTGCTGCTTCTGTACCAAGCATGTATGTGTGTACTTGTGGTGCTGTGGCCGCGCTGACAGCACATGCTGAGCATCAGCAGCAAACTTTGTACAGTGTGCTGTGGTGTGGCACCACTCACTTGTGTCCAGATCCTGCTTGTTCAGCAGCGGCTTCGTGCCTGCCACCTTGATCTTCTCTAGTTGCATCACGATGTACTGCTTTGGGTTTGAAGGCTTGTTGTACATGAGCTCTGCTAGCAGGCCCTGCAAGGAGCAGATGTGCTGATGTGACCGCAGCTACTGTAAAGTAGAATGTGTACAGCACTGCTGCATGTGCTGCACACGCATCTACAGCACTAGGACTGGCTAAAACAATAACTGAGGACACCAGCAATCGCAATTCTGGTGGAACAGAAGGATACTGCTGTTTTGTGCGCTCCTCACACCTCCATCAGCTCTCCAAGCTTGTGCTGCTCAAGGTACTCCTGTGTCTTTGCCTTCGGATCTTCGAATACTTTCTTTGAAGGATCCATCAGCGTCACTTGTTGAGGCTACGTTGCAGTTTGCTGCCAGCTGATGCTACACAGATGAGCCGAACTACACACCACTGCAGACAGCAAGGAGTCTTGAAAATCACGGTAGTTGACAAGGATGCGAATTCAGACAGGCGTGATGACCTTGAGGTCTGTGCCCGTCGCCTCGCGACACACGTCAGCCAGTTTGACCGTGCAGCCTGGAAAGGTAACACATCGCCGTGTGCAGGAGGACCACACCAATACACAGTTGATATGGAACAAATATTGAATGGTTGTTGTCATGAAGCGAAGATCCTGGCCAGCTGCCCAGTTATGACAGCTCGTGTGCACACATGCCCTGCTTCCTGTGCGCATTTACTCATGGGCAACCACAGGGCTCAGAGCATCTTCAAGTTAGACGAAGCTCATGTTATTGCAACGTTGACGTGCTGGGATACATGCAGACGTGGAAAACTTGCTGCAACCTCGCCAGGTCGGCAACCTTGTACCGGCGAGCAATGATCCCTCACCTGTTTACAAGGCCGTAGACCTCTTTGCCTTTTCCGATATGTACACCATACGCGTACACGACTACAACCTGGCTGCTTGAGATTTACATGTGCCCGGCACTCGAATAACACAATCCAAGAAACGTTGCTCAACAGCAGGGGTGCTGCCGACACAGCCAAGATGAGACAAACACGGCCGCGTTACGCACCATTGGCGCTTCTAGCAACCCTTCTACTTGCTGGATATGCTGCAGGAGCAAGGCAGCTCAAGGAGGGCAGCCTGTAAGCAGCTGGACACACATGCTCTCTTTGAAAATGTAGCAGCTGCTACACTCTAAGAGAAAAGCATGCACTGTGCATTGCCAACATCAAATAATCTTGATGTCCTGAATATGTGCCCTGTATATACATGAACATGCACCCCCTCTGTCTGGTCACTTGAATACATACAGATTACTTGTCCACTCATAGCATCATCATCATCATCATCATGTTACCCATTAACACTCATAGCATCATGTGCGCCAGCTAGCATGCTGTTTGTGTAGCAGCATTGACGTGCCTCAACAAGTGAGACCCTGCACTTACAGTGTCAGCATTGAGTGCGGCGCTGCCAGGCACACTATGTATCCGCAACTAAGCATGCTACTGCTGCTGAAACACCCGCTACAAACAAAGTCCTCACCCCTGTCTCCTGTTTTAATTGCGGCCCACCCACCCCTTGGATGTGCGGAAAACAGGCTTGCTGCAGATGGCCTGGACATGCTGACAGACTTGGTGGACGAAGGGAGCCACGCAGCAAAGGGCATATGGCAGGACACAGCTGCAGCAGCAGGCCGCCTGCATGAGCAAGTTGACCAGACCCTGCCTGTGAGTGCCCTGAAGATACAATAATGTATTCATGGCATGCACGGGAGCACCACTTGGCTGTCGTTGTCACCAATGTACAACACAGCAATCCTATTGCGCATGATGCGCAGCCAGCAGCACAAACCATGCACAATGCATAGCTAGGCCACTGGCCTGGTAGTACCAGCTCATACCAACATCCCGGCGACTGGCTCAACCACTGCACCCAGTTGCACTGGGTGCACCAGCGCCCATGCATCAAATCTAGATAGTACGCCTTGCCTGCAAAGCCAAACATCGCCTGGAGCTTAGCACGCAGAATCTGCCGCACATGGCATGAGACACTGCAAGATAGCCACAGGACCACAAAGCAGAGCGCTTGGAGCGAAACCAGCGCAAAACTCATTTCATTCTCTTTTTCCTCACCTACGCTGCCATCCACGTCCGTTGGACATGCTGACACGCACCCTTTGCAGGAAATGCAAGAAACCCTGGCTACAACCGCTGGCCAAGCCTTAGGAAGGATCACCCAAACCCTACTCAACACCCCACAACGCGACGGCAAAGAGCTGCAAGCCGCACTGGCACCTTCGGTCAGCGCACTGTCAGGTGCTGCACAGCAGGCAGCGACCAAATTGGGAGATGCATTGCAGCAGTACCTGCAGAAGCAGGCATCACCGCCTGCTCATCCTTGGGAGGAGGCTACACCAGCAGCAGCGATGCCTGCTGTGGTTGCAATGGATGGGCAGCCTGTGCCAGGTGGGGCTGGCACGCTAGCATGCTGTGCCTGGTGCTGTGGCCAGCGTGACGATGACACGTAGTACTGCATAGTAAATATACACACATATGGCGTTGCAGCCAGTACTGTGTGCATTGCATGCAGACACACGCCATTGCTGTGTTGCACCGTCCAGTGAGTGCACACATCCAACGCCAACCTGCTGTGCACCAGGTCCATGGCATCATCACAAATACTGCTCCAACATCCATATCGCAGCAACACCCAGCCTCCTAACGTTGAACTCGGCACCTCTGCCAACTACACAGGTGTGGCCACAACGACTGTGCCAGCCTTGACAGTACCAACCTCTGCTGTCCCTGCCCTCACAAACGGCGTTGTCAACATCATCAACCCTTCAGACCCTGAATACGAGCAGTACGCACAGACAGCAGCTGGCGGCAGTGCAACAGACGGCACCACCACCACCACGACTAGCAGCACACCCCAGGATGTTGCGTTCAAGAGCAGCACTGACAGCAGCACTTCCAGCGGCCCAACTGTCACAACAGTTGATCCATCAAATCCAATGTATCAGCAGCACCTGCAGCAAGGTACTGCTGCTGCTGGCAGCCCAGCTTCAGGTGGTGAGGTGGCAGGTGTTACAGTAGTCAACCCAACAGCACCAACAACTGCTGCAAACAGCAGCAGCCAGCAGGACAACACTGCTGCTGCTGCTTCACCAAGGATTCAAGTGATCAACCCTGGAGACCCTGCATACGAGCAGTACGCACAACTGGCTCGTAACAGCAACTCCACCACAGCTCAAACCACCACAACTAGCAGCACCGCGGCTGCTGCAGCTTCAACCCCAGCCCCAGCAGCATCTGTTAGGTCAGCTGCACCAGCACCTATCGTGGCAGTAGCTGCGCCACCTGCTCCCGCTACACCTCAGCCAACCAGCCAGCCTGCGACACCAGCAGCAGCACCGGCACCAGCCACCTCCATAACACCTGCGTCAGCCAATGTGGTGGCGTTTGACAGGGTTGACTTCAGTCCTCGCCTGGCGTCCAGCCTCCGGGACAGCAGCGCAGACCGCCTGCGCAAGTACACTGCTGCTGCTGCCGGCACCATCGCAACTGCAGCAGCAAGCCACATCGCCACAGCACGCACAGCAGCATCAGAACCGCAAGTTGGTGCCGCCAGCGGACCACTCATCAAGCCCGTCTTGCATGACAAGAAGGCAGCGGAAGCTGTACCAGTGCCAGCTGTAGCATCACAGCCTGTGGTTGTACTGCCACAGCCTGCTGCTACTGCTGCCATCCCTACTACCACTACTGGCGGCATTTCGCTGCACACTAGCACGCCTGTTACGCTGTCTACGCCTATTAATGTCAGCACGCCAGTTGAGCAGAAGAGTGTGCAGGTGGAAGGTGGCAAGGGCGGCCTGCTTGGTGCTCTGCTAGGTCGTTGAGATTGCAGCAAGCATGCATGAGTTCGATGGTGACTGGTGCATCGAAGCTGTGCTGTACTTGATGAGTTGACGCATAAAGTGCCAGGCACTTAAACCCTTCAATCACCAGGGAGCAGCACCCGCACTTGCTTTGAATGTCTTGCTTAGCTCACCTAGCGGTGTGTGCAGGCCCAGCGTGCACTATGTAGCATCGTGGCACTGGGCACCCTCATCATCATAGCGCCTTGGTGGTGTGATCAAGTCGTGTGTAGCCAAGCCATGGTGGGAGGGACTCCGTGTTGGCAGGAACGTAGTAGCACTAGATTATGTGGGTGTCCAGGAATTGTGTGGCCAGAATCGATGTGCATAAAATAAGCTGCTGCGCGTAGCTGCGCTTGACAGACCAGGCTGTTGATGACTGTACGCAGTGGGGTTGTTGTTGTGTATGTGCAGCAAATCACCAGTGCACTTGAGTGCTGGGCAGCACCTGCGGCAGCAGCAGTAGTATCAATAACGCTACGTCAAGGGCGTGTGTGTACTGCAAATCGTGTGTGTACTGCAAATTACCAGTGCACTGTGAGCGCAGCGCTGCATCTGCAGCAGCAGAAGCAGCATTGATGGCGCTGTGTCAAGGGCAACAGCAGGCTTGGTGAAAACAGTCCGTCTCAGGTGATCATTGTGCCAAGGTAGACATGAGCACAGGCTGTGGTGTGTTGTGGGTATGCTGCACTGCATCTCGCGTAATTCAAGTCCAGCACCCAGCACAGGGTGCATGTGCTGGAGCATCTCTTGATGCCGCCACGCGTTCAAGAGATTATATGTTTGCTGTGATAATTAGTAACATTGCTGCACCTGTTTGCAACATCGCCTGCGTGCAACCAACGGCATAGGTGCTGCACCTGTTTGCAACATCGCCTGCGTGCAACCAACGGCATAGGTGCTGCACCTGCTTGCAACATCGCCTGCGTGCAACCAACGGCATAGGTGCTGCACCTGCTTGCAACATCGCCTGCGTGCAACCAACGGCATAGGTGCTGCACCTGCCACTTGAACAACAGGTGCTGGGGGATGCTGTCTCCAATGATGCACTGTGAGCAACGCACAAGCGCATTGTTTCATGCTGTTAGCCACAGGGAGCACTTGTTTGACTTCTACCATGCAAATGTGCATCCTGTGCATCTGGATGTACACACAAGGCACATCCAGGCACACGCATGGTTAGGGGCGGCTATATTGGTGGGCAAAGCACAATGTCCAATGTAACAATCACCTGTGAATGATGTGCACAGAGAGCAGCGCCAGGTGTCGAGCACAACCGCTGGGACTGTGACATGGGCCATGGATGTCAAACATGGGTGTAACTACTGCGCATCACACAATGCCTTCCTCTTCACTCCACGCATCGATGTCAGCTGCTGTGCGCCGGCTAGCTGCCCTTGCGCCGCTTGTAGCTGGCCCGCTAGGCTGCTGCTGCTGCTGCCGCCTGCCTGATGCTGCTGCAAGCCACCAGTCCCTATCCACCTGGCCTGCTGCATCACCTGCTGCAGCATCAGCATCAGTATCAGGCTGTGTCCATGGCTCCCACACCAGTACAACGCCGTCTGTTGCTGCTGAGAAGAGTTGCTGCGTGTTTGGGCTGTAAGCGCAGGCTGTTACTGTGTCGTAGTGCCCCTGATTGAGCAGCGCCAGCTGCTCACCAGAAGCAATGTCAATAACCTGCGGTTGAGGCATAACACCATAAGTGACGGCCCTGATGATGTATTACAATGTGCTGGCGTGCCAAAGACTGAACACTGGCAGTCAGGGGATGTTCCAGCGCGCATTAAACGACAGGGAGCACGGCTATCATCCTAAACAGCCTCGCTGGTGGCATGCAAAATGGTTTTGCAACAAAGCTACAGCCATGTAGCTGTGCACGGCAATCAGCCGCTCAACACAACGACAGAATGCCCATCCTTGCTGCTGACCTGAATGTCATCTCCTTGCGGAAAGAACAGGTAGCGGCCGTCAGGCGTGCTGCACATGCGCTTGGGGAAAGCACCCCTGTTGAATGTGTCGCTGTAATGCAGCAGCTGGTGGTGCAGGTGGCATGCGTCCCACAGCCGCAGGCGGTTGTCTGCACCAGCTGTCAACAGGCTGAGGCCGTCAGCTGTTGCGTGAATACCTGCACAGGGAACGCCATGTGTGACTTGAGCGAGCAAGGCGAGGCAAGCGTATGTGAGATTGCAGCAGCACTCTAGCAGAAAAACGTGCAAGCTCACCCTACCCCTGCATGCAAGGCTGCGCATGCAAGCAAGGCTGGCCTGTTCCACTGTATTGCGCCGTCGTAAACAAGCAAGCTCTGCAGTACGTGTAACAAGCAGTATGTGGCACGTCCTGCAAAGCTTTCAGTGGTGTACGCATGCCGTGATGTGCAAGGTACCAAACGTTAACCAGAGTGTGGCAAATCTCCTAGGCATAGCGAAGAACACGCGGCGAGAGCTTTGCTGAAAAACTCAGCAGCAGGCGATCTCACCTGTGATAGGTGCCTCATGCGCCATAGGCTTAGTGGCCCTCCCGCTGTGCCTCACACCAACACCAAACCGCGGATCATCATACGTGTCCTCCACAGCAGCAACCCCTCCTGCTGCTGCTGCCTTGCGCTTCACTCCGCCGCCTCTCATGCTGCTGCCACCCCGGCCATTTGCAGCCTTGCCACCAATAATGCCAGCAGCTGCAGTTGCAGTTGCCAGGCCAGGTTGGTGTTTGGGCCTGTGCGTCACAGCCATGTCAAGCAAAGCGCGCGTGCCTGACCGGCGTACGTCCCACACCCGCACTTCGCCAGCTGCGTCACCCGACAGCAGCTGGTGCTCGTTCGACGGGGACCAGCAGACTGCCCACGTGCCAGTTCTGCAAGCAAAACACAAACCACATCAACATACGGTGGTCACTAGGAACGTGTGCAAGCACATGCAAATGAGCGGGGCATCGTGCCAACACACAGCATGTATGCCTGTCCCACAACGTACATGCATTACAGTGGGTCGCGCCAGCCTTGCGTGCATGCGCAGCCTTGCATGCGTGAGCAGCCTTGCATGCAGGGGTAGGGTGTCACTGAATGTTTTCCTGCTGAAGTGCTGCTAACTTTTCACATGCACCGTGCCGGCAGGTATAAGAAGTGTAGCGTGATGCATGAGGCAGCTGGAGCTTGTACAGCTGCACCAGTAACACACGGGTCTGACTGACATGCTTGGCCCGATAACTTGAAGCCACACTATCAATAATCACACCAGGTCCTGTTGCATCCCATCACCAGCAAGCGCACAGCTCACACACCATGCTACGGCCAGCCAGCCAGCAACCAACCAGCTAGGCAGCCAGACAGGCAATGCAACTGGCAAACGGCCGGCTCACCCGTGAGCTTCCTGCCACTGACAGCCTGTCAACGTTTGTGCAAAGCTCCCTAAGGCCGCATCATTGCTCTAAACGCACGCACGGCAAGCATGCTATGCTGGTAGGCAGTACACCAGCCAGCCACACAGGCAGAGAGAACACGCATGCATGCAAACAAGTAAGCAGGCAGGAGCGTCATAGAGGCACTAAAACCACCCACAAATAGTTCAATATGACAGGGTCACGATGCCTATGATGAGTATTCATATTCATTGTCCATAGCAAGCAACCCTGCCCCTTCCCCTCAACCCACTCACGAGTGCCCAGTCAGCGTGTGTGTGAAGGCCCCTGAGGCCACATCAGCAAGCATAACGCCTGGCTTTTTCGTCCCCACTGCAATGAGGGCGTGGCTGCCGCAGCCAGACATGGCCGTGCACATGACTCTGTCGGGACAGCTGAAGGCACACGCCACTTCCAGCCTGCAGGAAGCAGCAGACCAGCAGCAGCGGCATCAGCAATGTCTCCCTTTGGAGAAACAGCTGGGTGGGTGGTAGTGCATGAGCATGGAACAGTGCACATGACTCTGTCGTGGCAGCTGAAGGCACACGCCACCTCCAGCCTGCAGGAAGCAGCAGACCATCAGCAGCTGCTGCAGCAGCAGCATTCAACTGAGCGAAAAACTACACTGGAGAGGTCCACGGAACATGAATAGCTATACCGCATGCGTGCTGACACACCCCCTTGACCAGGTCGCTGGTGGTGCATCCTGACCGATGCTATGCACACCTGGCGGAGCATTATTCTGCTGAGGCCCAACAACCCCTGTGGGTGTACTGGCACTATGCTGCTACTACTGCTGCATACAAACTCACGAGTTTGTGTCCCAGACTTTGACAACTTGGTCTGCTGAGCCCGTGATAAACAGGCCTGTGTCCACAGGGTACCAGCTGATGCTGGTGACCTGGTACTTGTGTGCAGATGCATGGCCTCGCTTGACCGTGAACAGCGGTGACAGCTGCACCTGCTCCTGTCCACTGCCTGGAGCTGCCGCCTGCAGGAAAGCATGCGGCAGGAGTTGTCAGTGTGCCGCAGCCACACCCAGCAACACATGCTGCATGCGGCAGCGCTGGTCAGACGAGCAGCATCACGATTGGACTGCAGCTGGAACTAGATCGATGAACAGCTGCTGCTGCTTGCAGGACAAGGCGACAGCAAGTGATGACGACAGGCTATGCGCTGCATGGCCTGCCAGCTGCAGATACTAGCCATACGCCAGGTCTGTGAAGCATCGGCTAGTGCTAGGATGAAGTACGCAGCTGTCTTGAAACCACGTGCAGCTGCTGCTGTGACTTACGAGCACATCGAAGGCCTCTACTGTTGAGTCTGCTGCAGCTGTCAGCAGGTAGCGCTGCTCAACCTTGTCCAAGTCAAGCCACCTAATGCCTCCCACTTGACTCGTTTCTACTGACGCATGCCTGCTCAGGGAAAGTCTGCTGATCCTGCAGGGCAAGGAGAGCACACATCTTCGGATGAGCAGCAGGCATGATGTACAGCTGCTGCAAGTACTATGAAAAGCCCGCCGTTGCTGTCACGATCCTACGCAGGATCGAGCACAACAGTCAAAAGTCAATCATTGCTACAAAATGAAGGCATTCGCCGCAAGCCCGCTCTGGAGAGCGTACCTATGCCGCAAGTACTTTCGAGTGGCCCTGCCAGTGTGTCCAGAAGCAGCTGCTTGGGCCAAAAGTTGCACCAGACTTTCCTCTTTGCTGTTGGGATTGCTTTGCGGCAGTCCCTGCCACTCAGGAAGTGCCATATGCCATGCACTGCTGCTTCTGCTGTTGCTGAGCAGCACTGCGCCCGACAAGAAACAAACAATTGACAAACCACGAGCACCTGTGTACCGAGTATGGCCAAACCCAGGCCACAGAAATGAGTTCTGTCTGTGTGCTGGAGGACGCATAATATGTCATGAAGTCGCTTATGTATGACATGTCACACGTCATGGTACGTCAGCTTTGAACTGGGCGATGGCATGGCCATAACTGATGCAGGCGGTAGCGGTGTGTTATATCACAGAATTGGTTTGGTGAGGGCATGATGCTTGCGTCAGCTTTTGCAGCAGATGCCGATGGCCAGAATCTGGATCCTTGATAGACGTCTATTGACAGACTCTGTCTGGGGCAAGGCTTAGACCAGGATCTGCTTGGGTCCAAACAACATAGGCCCTGGTGGACAGGCATTCTGTCAGAAGTCAAGAGATTCAAGAAAACCATAGGTCGTCAAGTTGCTTATTGATCTTCTGCCAGAAGCCATCGGATGGCGCTTGAGCAAAGCTGTGTGCGTTCATGTGAAAACAGGGATGCCGCACGTGCACACATGTGCTAGCATACAGCAGACTGCAGCTGCATTCGCCCGCCGATCACCACTCCCCCACATGTATGCAGTGAGGTGTTGGGTGGGAGGAAAGCTGAGGGGAAGGATTCTTATGTGCTGTTTGTTGACACCTATAAGGCTTTCCCAACAGTGTGGCTTGATGGGCTCTTTCAAAAGCTGTGGGACAAGGGTGTGCGTGGAAAGATGTTCCGTGTACTCTACAACTTGTATCAGGGTGCACGCCGTGTGGTGTCTCACGAAGGTCATGTCACTGAGAGCTTCACATGTGACCTTGGTTTGCATGAGGGCGATGTTATTTCCCCCACACTGTACCTGTACTTCATTGATGATCTGCTGCATGAGGTGCATGCAAAGCACCCTGGAATCACCCTTATGGGCCCTTGTGACGAACCTGCTGGTCAGGTTGTGGCAGCCATGCAGGCTGATGACTTTGTTGCTGTGTGCGGATCTCTGGCTGAGGTTCAGGCTGTGGCTGCAACAGTTTATGAATACAGTTGTAAGTGGCGGTTCAAGCTGAATAGCTTGAAGTCTGCTGTCATGCATGTCTCACCAGCTAGACAGCCCAGCCAGTTGGCTGATTCTGGCATCGTTTGGAACGGTGTGCCTGTGCCTGTTGTATCAGAGTACTGCTACCTTGGCCTGTGGTTCAACAATGCCTGCAACTGGAATACGCACTTTGAGAAGATGCTGGCAAAAGTGCATCGTGTGAAGGGTGGGCTCATGCCAGTCTGGAAGAGCCGGCTCATCAGCGTGGAAGTAAAGCGTATCATTCTGCTTACATGCGTTCGCCCGATTGTTGAATATGGCAGCGAGGTCTGGTTTCCGCCAACTGCAAGGCAACTGCAACAGATTGACAAAGTGCAGACTGACATCATCAAGTGCTCAATGCGTTGTGGCAAGGAGCGCCCTTGCACTTCACTTGTTCTGGCTGAATGGGGTGTGAAGCCATTGCACATGTGGCTTCATAAGAGGGCGATGGAGTATTACTTTAGGGT